>CYKH01000303.1:9848-51618 GCA_001460835.1 Bodo saltans | reverse complement strand
GGAGACGTGGCTTGCTCAGGTTCAAGTGGGCTAATAAACTCTGTGGGGTCCACGTAGTCTTCTGATGGAGGGCGAGTGAAGAACAAATTGTCGCCACGCTCACAAAACTGAACCATCTTTTGTGTGATGCTGCCTACGATTGGACCCCCTCCTCCTTGAGGACCTCCGTTTGTGGTAGTCTCTTCAAGTGACAGACGCGGCGCGTCTGGTGCGACGGGAAGAGAGGCGACAAGATCTATGGTAGGATGTCTAGGCACATCATGACCTCCAGAAGGGCCATCAAAGCCCATTGGGAACTCTGTGGATGTACGGCGCACCATTTCAATATCACCTCCTTGGGGTTGCTGATTTGGAGCGACGACGCCTCCGGCTGCAGGACGAGTCGCAGTGCTGCGCACCCATTGCTGAACATCTTCTAGACGCTCCTTGGGTGACGGCACCTTAGCACCCCATAAAAATTTCGTCTCGCACAACAGCTCTCGACGGTCCTCTTCGATCAGCGGAGCTCTCCATATGGACAGAGAGAACACCAATTCCCTTAAAGGCTGCTTTCCGTGATATCGATGAGCTCCCTGAAACCGATCTAGCTGTTGAATGATTGTTTGCGGCATTTCAAGCAACAATCACTGTATCTTTCGAACAATTATGCAGCGATACTATCTTTGTCCTTGGCAAAAAACAAATCAATGTACACATTTGCAAACATCTGTGAGAAATGAGATCCTACTTATGTCCAATCAGCATGTTGTAGATTGCGTTTTGCGTTGAGTCGCAAAAAAGAAATAAAAAATCGCCACAAGAAAAACAAGCGGGAAAGGGAAATGAGGGATCACACAAGCACACACAAACATGTCACACGTGCTTCTTGGAACACGCAATAGCTATTCTTTGATTCTGTTCGTTTGCTGTCCAGGTTGAGTGTATTCGAAAAGCTGGAAAGGGAAAAAGCACACTTTCCTCTTTGGTGATTTGATACTTGAAAGAGTTCACATGCAATTCCCACTGCACTCGGCTTGATTCTGATTCATGGGGCACGCTATTCAATACTCTTGGTTCCAATCGGTTCTTCCTTTTCTTTATTTTTCTTTATGGTGATCCACGCATGCGAAAAGACCGCGCAGTCTCGTCAATCAGCTAAGAATTGAACGTGTCCCCGGCTCACGCACATATCTCAAAAAAATTCGTGCACGCACTCAATCCATGAGGGCACTATCGTCGTCACAACTGAGTGAGGGGACGGTGGTGCAGTCGTAGGAAAGAAGTGTGCAATGGAGGAACAACGCAGTCAACAAAACTCTGTACAGAGTGTTTTGTGTGTGATCAACAGCTGCGATTGTTGGCGGCCACGTTACGCATATAAAAATACACAAACACACACAAAAACAGAAAGAAACAAACACTGTGTTTGATGCACCAAAATTTTACATGGAGGCTGCACGCAGAGGAACAAGAAATGACACCACAACAAGGGGGACAAGAAATACGAATAGTTAAGAAGGGAGGGCAAATAGATGGGGTATGATGACTGAGGGGGAGGGGAAGGTGAAGGGGGGCACACACACGGAACAGCATAAATTGCTCATAGCACTGTGGGACAAACAAATTGAGGTGAGGGAGGGAAAAAAGAAGCACATTCTCTTGTCAACGCATTTCTGTTGGTATGACATAATTTTTGTTACTGGCTGGCGGTGTGAAATGAGTGAACGGAATCCTAACAGACAACGCAACCAACTGTGCATTGCTGACTGAGATCTTCGTTAGCGTCACGACGCTTTTGTTGGGAAAGCAACAGATTCCACGTCAGCAGTAGCAGCGGCAGCAGGCAAAGGCGATTCCACTCGAAGAGTTTCTTGATCTCCTTCGTGAGCAAGGAGGAGGGCGTCTTGCGAATTTGACACCTTCACCAGCACGCTGTTGCCTTTGGTGGAACGTGGGGACGTTTGCCCCGACGGTGGCATTCCGCGTCCAAACGGCATCGTAGCGGCAACACTCGTCGAGTATTTCCTTTCTGTGGACGCCCCATCAGACAGCATATGTGCCACCGGTAGTAGGAGAGCTCGAGGAGGAGAACTGTCGCGAGATTTCACATCGTCCTCCTCCTCCTCTCCATCTTCCGCACCTGATCGAGGGGAAAAGCGGTCGTCGGCATCGTCAACGGCGGGGTCGTTGTGCGGCTGGGCCCTTCCAGGCTCTTTGAGCTCATCTTCCCCGTCGTCGTCAGTACGCGAGGTCACTCCAGCGCTATTTGGTCGTTCTAAAGAGAAGATGCCCGATAACCTCATCTTAGGGGACTCACCGAATCCAATCATGGAGCTGAGCATCCCTGCTTCTATGCTGTTGCTAGCACCCACCCCACCACTGCCTCCACGATGGTTCCTCCTGGTAGATCGGTTTGCAGCAAGGCTTGATTCTAACGTGCTTGTCATTGGGTTCTGTAGGACAATCTGCTTTAAGTCATCGATGGACAGCAACATCAATCGTTGCGCACATGCGCGCACGACTGTGACAGGGACGATACCTCGCTTGTGTCCGCTTGAAAATGTGACTGCGGGAAGATGCAGTTTCGCGGAGAGGATGTGCATACACTCCATTCCACGCTGACCAATACTTGGGAGGTTCGTAAGGAGAAGTCTGCAGAGTGCCTGGGCCAATTGTTGCAACATTTCTTCTTGGGCGATGGTGAGGGACTGATGCGATGCTGGAGAGGCACGAGCGGCTAGTTGCGCACCTTTGCTTTCCATTGAGGTGCCTGCAGTGAAACTTACTTGCAGATCTTTTCCTGAGCTGTGGCGTGTTGGTGGTGGCTGCTCGGTGGTGGAGGGTATTTTGAAGGAGTTGCCACGTTGTTGGTGGTTGCTGCTTACCGTCAGGATCGTTTGTTGAGAAAACGGATTACGTGACGCGTTGGAGCCGAAGTGGTCCCCAGCTGCTGCTGCTTGACCAGTCAGGGCGGCTTGGTTGGCGGAATTGGCTGCTGCGTCTGTTGGCGGGGAGGCTGACAATTCAATCGCAGGACCAGTGAGGGGACGCTGAGATTGTTTGTACTGAAATCCGCTGCTGCTAATTGAGTTGGGAGTGGCACCGGGCGTGGATGAGATGGCGATGCTGTCTTCCTTACGCTGAGTTGCTGCACGGGTGTGAAGCTGTTGCTTTCGTTCCTTCAGCCAACGCTTGCGTCGAGCACGTGCTTCATCTAAGGTGGTCACCGCATCGAATGCGTCGCTGTATCGCTGGATCACAAGCTCTCGTGCATCCACCACACTAGTGGATTCTACTTGGATAGGCATGGTATCTCCACGCACGACGCCAAGGTGCTTCATGAGGTGCTGATTGATCTCGTCTAGGAAAATATGAGACGCCATCAGCCGTCCTTTCTTAGAAACAGCGCTAAGCTTGGTGGCAATATGCAAACCTTGTCCTGCATACGAAAACTTTGGCTTGCCGATGTCGCTGCTTCCGCTGCTGGAGGTGCTGCCTGTTCCTGAGGACTCCATTTGTTTCTTTAGTTGCTTCTTGGTCGCATATTTCACAACTCGCTCTTGAATCAGCTGAGCCATGTGCAACCCGCACGAGAGTCGCACCGGTGGGTCTTGCGCAGCAAATGCCGAGGAAAGTTCCACAGCAACGCATAGCACATCAGCAGGGGTTGCGCCAATGACGACGGCAGTATCGCCACGGAACGACATCAGATAACAACGGTTAGCGGCGACACTCTTGCACAGTGTGTCATTGAATTCGTCCATCAGTTCACGCATTTCTTCTAACTGCTCTTGTGCACCGGAAACGCTAAGCGGTTGGTCGGCACGGAAGGACAGTTCATTGACATCGCCAGCCCACATGACATCAGCATCGGAAATGCCGACAAACAAACATGCACAGTTGCCCGTCGGTGGTGCGTACTTGGGCAACCGTGCAAGACGCCGAGGGTCAAGGAAACGACGGCACTTTCGCACACCAAGGACGACGAGAATGAGGACCAGACATCCAGCGACAATGGCAATTAACGCGATCATCCAACCTTCGAGAACAGCCGCGCTAGTATTGGTGACAGGAATGCAGAAGCCATCCGATGTGGCGACCATACTCCCATTGCAACGCGTGCACGTACGTTGGCTAACAGCCAGCACAAGACCGGATGATGGCGAGCACTTGGGCACAGCAGCGGGATAGTACACAATGGACATGGACGTCAGCCGCCACGTTGTCACTGGTAAGATGAGAGCGACTCCCCCTAGCATCTCGTTGAGCGGTACACAGCCATACTGCTCGTTTGGTGTGGCAGAATTATCGTACGTTGCTTGCCACACCCAACTGCGCAGCACAGAGCTGTAGTGAAACACCTGGGGGGCGAGGGATCCGGTTGCCGTCATCAGAACAGCGTATCGCGACGCTGCAGCGTTGTAGAAGACGCACATGGGAGTGAAGCCAGTAGGGAGAGCAGTCGTGACATCTTGCCAACGAGCAAAGGTGCTCGCTGAGGTGGTGCTCGAACCAGAAAGTGCAGAACGCACCACAAAGTCAATTCGTGTCGATGAAAGCAACACAATATTTCGGCGGGCGGAGTCGTAGGCGATAAACCCGGCAACTGCTTGAACATAGGTCATCACCAGTGGTATAAAATTCTTCGCTGCCAGTGCAGGTGTTGCGCCAGCTGCTGCTGGTGGGTACACACGGAAGGTTGCAACGGTTTCGAATGTTGTGGCGTTGACGATGCTGCCTATGGCGTACACTGCCTGTGTGGACACATACGGGAGCAAATAATTTGGTAAGAACACCCGTGCACTTGCAATCACAGGTCGCATCGTTGCGTTGGTTGAGGCCGCAGCTGCCACCTTGACGCCACCAACCGCGAGTGCAGAGCCACCAGTCCGGGGAGTTTCATCCCACGATTCTCTCACCACACGAGTGTTGTCTTGGAAGAGATCTGTGACGTTTTGGAGAATGTAAATGTCGCAATTGGGCACCGTCGAGAAATTGTTCACCGCAACGCGGGAGGAGCACATTGGTATCAAACGAAGGACGTCGGTGGATGCCGTAGCGTTGGTGTACGTAAAGTTATCGGTCAGAAGGTAGCCGCCGGTAAGTACGAACGCATCGTCCATGACGTTGCATTGCATACCGACCCTGTGTGGTGCAGGCAGTGTTGGTCGACGGAGAGAACTATTTTGAAACCATTGCGCCTTGAGGAGCTCCGAAGATCCGGCGGTCTGAGAATAGTTGACGCCGTTTGCGTAGTCTGCATCTGTAAAAGAATTCAGTTGAATGGTGACAAACTGTCCAATTGTCGCATGGAACACAAGTGCTGTTCGCAAATCCGACGACAGAAGTACCGTTGTGGTGCCATGCACACAGAAGGCGGACTGTGTCATCACGGCAGCGGGAATGAGTTGGTATGCGGCACCTCCAGATGTGTCAGAGACGTAGTCAAGGCCCGTGCACGTGTGCCCATAGGGGATAAACGGTGGGCCTCCCACAATTTCGTCATCTGCTTGAGCTTCGGCAATGACGTCGAAGGTAGGGACAATTGCGCCGACTTCAAAGCTAAAACGGCGAAGGAGAAATTCTACGTAAATGGTGTTGGTCAGGTACGGCATCGTCGCCACACTGCCACTTCCACTCCCTGATAACACCGTGGACCCACCGCTGATGCTGCTGGACGTGGTAGATGAGCCGCTGCTTGCATTTGGGGCCACGTAGAGCTTGTTCTTCAGATTCGTGGACCAGTAGTACCCTACCGTTGCCGCGGCTCCATCGTACGTGCCAAGGATGACCTGAATAATACTCAGCGCCAAACTGCCTGAAACAAGGGATATGGCCCCCAGGAAGTCGTTGTGATTGGTCGTGTTGGTGGTGAGATCTCCAAGGCGGTTGCCCATCATGAGAACGCGGCGCCACTTAGGGGGATACACAACGCCCGAGGCTGATGTTGTGCCGTTGGCGTTGAGCGCAAACACTTGCGCAGGTATCACGTTGGAGAATGTAAACACTGTGATGATCACGTCCGCTTGATAGGTCCATGTGAACGCTTGTTGGATCTCACCAGGGCAGAGTAGGCCCCCGGAGCACAGGGCGTAGGCTTTAAGCGTGCACAAGGGACACACCGTAGCAAGGCCGGCTTGAACGCCGCTCACCGCATTTCTACGGCTCACGTCGTACCACATACCAATAATGCCGGACCTGGACACCAGCCCGGCCAGCATGCCTATTTCCATCCCCATGTTAGTGTCTGGTATCGAGCTCTGGATCACATTGAACAGATCTGTAAGGGTCGTGTTGAGGGTCGTGCTGAGGAGGAAACAGAAGGTGATGTTGGGGAGCACGAAGGGAATCGTTTGATTGAACAATGTCGTGGCAACACTCACGTGAATCAGCTGAGACGCGTTTGGGACCGCTGCAAGAAGCGCAGCTGCGTTTGGCACCTCGGAGAACAAGACCAGCTGGGAGATGATGGTGATGTTGTACGCTGCAACGGCTCTGGCGCTGAATCGCTGCCGGGATTGGGCGATGGCGATGGACTCTGTGGAGTGGTCGTTGGAGATGTATAAAATTCGCACGGTCGACCCGTTACTAATGGCAGCTTGTGTTCGGAACGTCCGGCGCGCTGCTTGTTGGCGGTGTGTTGATGGAGGAGGGCCCAATAGAGGTGGCACTTCGACATCTTCCTCTTGCTGTTGATGAGGAGGAAATATTGCGTCATCGTTGGGATAGGTGGCGTCGCTGTGCTGTGCCGATGATGTGATGACGAACAGTAATATGACAAGAACACATGCACCCAATGATATAAAGGGTGAGCGGGAGGTGGCACACCTCCTGTCATTGTTTGTTGCGGCGAAGTGATGAATTCTGTTCATTACGTCGTTTTTGTTGCAACGAGAGTTCTAATTGATTTGTTGTTGTTTTTCGTTGTTTGTTTTTTTGTCTGAGAAGGTGGCCTTGTTGATGTTGCTTGTTGTGGCTCCGTCTCAATGACGATATATCCGTCACTTGAGAGACCACAAGGGAAAATAATGAGAATGCTAAAAGTTGTTATGTGTGAGCGGGGTCCCAAGAGTTTCTCTGAAGAGGTTCAAATCACCTGTTCGCGGTCGCTTGGGGGGCTCTGTGGAAAATCTTTCGCCTTCCTGTATTGTCTGTTGACTTCTCTCTTTTTTAACCAAAGCGGTTGTTGTTGTAGTGGTGTGCTGTTGTGTACGTATGTACAACAGCACGACACCTATCGAAGAAAAGGCAACCAAAAGGGGAAACATTGACAATGATTTTGTTGAGATGCAAACTGTTCGCAAACTGTTCGCAACCACATAAATAATCAGAACGCAAAAGTTGTACATCTCGGTAATATTCGTCATGGTCGGCTACAGGCGTCGGTAAGAAACAAAAGGTAAGGTAAGGAATGGTAACAACTTTAGCGTATTCCTCGTCGCACGGACTCAACACGTCCTTTGATCTGATCATTAAGCGCCGCAAGCCACATAGCGTGCGCCTCAGATCCAGGCTGCGGCGCCTCGGGCAACAACGGCAACGTTGACGTGGACCCTAGAGGGGGTCCTCGACGCCCAGGGCCAGGTGCTGGTAATGGCAAGGAGGGCGGGGACACCTGTTGAGGACGTGTGCTCACGGTAGCCAACGGGCGGTGAGGAACGTCGACATCTCCGCGGTGCATCGGAGCGAAAAGCTCCTCTTCACAATAATTGGTAAACGAGTTCGTTGTTGTTGTGGGCGAGACTCTGCCAGTGTTCGCACTAGGGTTTACAATAATCTGTTGCTGGTGTTGCCGAGATGGTGAATTCTGACTTAGTATGTTATTGTTGGTTTGTGCACGAGGATCGGCCACGGTCGAGCTTGTGTTGCGCGGGGCTTGCGGTGCGATAACAGACTGCCGTTGGCGAGGCTCAGCGGTGCTGATGACGGGGGGTGCACTTTGAGATGGGAGTCCTTTGTCCGTGGGCGTCCTCGAGCTCATCGTCGGCTGTCCTCCGATAGTAGTGTTCCCCCCAGGACGCTGAGGAGCAAGATGCGCTTTGCTCGGAGCTGCTGCTGGAGGTGGCTGGGCATCCATGTTGTTATTCAGGAATGTAGTTGGAGGCGTAAACTTTCCTAACGCTGGAGTTCCTGCGATAGAGGGGGGTGCAGTGGTCTTTGGTTTTAACGATTGCGGCGCTTGTGGAGATCGGCTTGCAGGTGTCACCAGCTTTTTTGTTTGAGGGGGCAACGTACTACCCGAGGGCTTCGGAGCTTTCGGCAGAGATGGTGAAAGTGGACCGTCGTTGTCGAATGCATCGTAGTCGGCATCCGTAGAGATCAATGGGAGGCCAATGTTGTTGTGGCCCAGCGACGTGTCTGACACTTCCCAAGGGGCGACGGTGGTGTTGGCAGCAATCATGTCCCTTAGGTTGGATGACAGTTGCGTAGAGTTCATGCTCTGCTGCTGCTGTTGCTGATGTCGTCGTGCAGAGTGGTAGCTGTGGTTGTCCTCATGATTGGCATCGCCTGTTGCTGATGTGGACGTGTCACCGTGCGCCACGGTGGTCGATCCGTGGCTAGCGGAAGTGGTTGTTGTGCTTGGTGACACGCTACCAGAAACCCTTGCTTGCGGTGACGGCGGAAATTTCACCAAGGCGGCGGGTTCATCGCGTTGGAAATCGTCCATAGAATCTGCCTGCACCAAGTCCATCACATCCGCAACAAGGCTCTGCCGCAGCCGCTTCTCTCCAGCACCACCGGCACCTCCTGTTGACGTGTGGCTTTGGTTGAATAGAGAATACCCGTACGCACTGTTCTCACTGCTAAATTCTGTTCTTGGCGTCAACTGAGGTGTGAACAGGGGAGGGTCAGTGCCGTAAGAGGTTGCACTTGAACTCATGGTAAGTGGCTCTTCAGAAGCCGTCGCCACATTTCCTCGATTCTGCTGCTTATTGTTCTGGCTGCGCCTCCCTTGCTGCGCGTTGCTGTTAGACTGCGTGTCGGAAGGCGGCTTCGACGATACGGGGAATGGAAGCTCGATGCTAACTTGAGGAAGCAGTAAAGACGATTGGTGATCATCGTCACCGACGGAGACGGCAAGGTTCCCGTGAGTTCCGGCTGGAAACCCTCCGCCGCCTCCACGTGATGCGGCTGATCGTGCAATAGGCGATGTTTGCGTCTCTGCGCAAGCACACTCAATCGGCGGCGCAACTTGTGGAGGAGTAACATCGCGCATTAGTAGTGGGGATGTCGCCGTATCTACAGAGGGAGCTGCAAAGAACGTCGCTGGCGGAGTGCCGATTGGCGGAGCTGCGACTTGACGTTTTTGGTTACTACCTGCCGCCTTCAACTGCTGCCTCAGTTCCGATAACTCACGGCGCATCTCTTCGCGCTCTTTCTTTAGGTTCGCTAAATTCGATGATAACTCGGCAAACAACGCCAACGGTACGGTAGGGACATCTTCACCATCATAAACCTCTTCGACCTCAGCCGCCGGAGGTTCGACGATGGCACTGCTCGTCGACGTAAGGATGCTCTCCGAAGGTTTCAGCAAACCGAGCGAGGCGTCGTTGGATAGCGGAGTTGCCTGAGGGGTTTCTTGAGGTGAAACGACGACTGTTTGTCCTTCTTGGTCAGACCTCGTTACCGAATCGTCGTGGGAGTCTGAACAAGCATCCACTACACCGGTGGAGGGCACTTCGTGGTGTTGCTTTCTCTTTTTTGTTTTCGCGCCACCAATGACTTGTGATACGTTGCTCGAGACCGCAGTGGCGGGTTTACTTGCACTGCTGCTGCTGTTCTTCTTCTTGCTAATCGGCACAGTTGAGCCCTTCTTCACAACTGACGACGCTCTCGAGGACGAAACTGCAGTGTTCGACGGAGACACGCTGCTCACTGGCGATACGCCAACACCGTGATCAAGTGATGCCACGGACGTGATACTAGCCATCGACGCGACGGTTAATAAGTCCCCCGGCTGGTGCCGAGCAGCGTGGATGGGAGGGAGTTGCACACCGGATGCGATAGGTGACGCATCTATGGAAGTGGGAGACATGTCTGCACGACCGAAAACAGGCGACGCCACAACCGATCTGGGAACATGCAGCGGAGGTAGGGACACCACTGCGTTGGTTGTTGCTGCAGTGGGTGGAGGGGTACTGCGCTGCGTAGGAGGAGGTGGTGATGCTGGGGACGCATCTTCGCTGCTATTATCCACTTTTTGAGTTACACTCATTGCAGCAGGTTGGACAGCAGCATCAGGCACCTTCTCCAACGCCGTGGCATCCGTTGGAGCGACTATGCCGTTTGGATCCTGAGGAGCACCAGAGCTGGATGCCACCAATGCCACTTTCCGGTCTTCGCGCATTTTTGTATGTGTTATGGCCAACAACGAGCGGAGCGCAGATGCCACTCGAGGTGGGAGCCCGCCATTCTTGGACGCCATGTAGTTGACAACGAGGTCCACATTTTGGTCGTGTTGAGGGTCCGCTGGTGCCGCCGACGGCTTTGAGCGGAACATCGCTCGTATCATTGCAGCAAGCTCTGGAGCAGGGGCAATGTCTGGAGATGCGCTTCCGCTCATGGACCCAGACCTAGCCAATGGGGACGACGGTGTGAAGGACGTGTGAGCAAACTGAGATTGTCGTCGGCCCATTGATGCCTCCATCGCCCTCCTCATTGTCGCGTGGGCATCGTTGAGCGTTGACAGTGCGGCAGGAGGAAGATCACCCAGATGAGCTTGACGATCACGAAGCTCAGACGAAATGACTGCGTGCACCTTCAGTGCATCCGGAGTGGAGAACGGCGCGAGGCTGACGACGTGGTACAGCGTGTCGAGTACTGGGAGCGGCTTCACGCTTCCTGTAGGACCCAAAATGCGATCGCGCTGGGCAGGTGAGATCAACACCTCGCCGGGTCTGCCGTTGTGAATGAGTGCACGCGCATAATCAATGGCTGGCGACGTAAAGTGCCCTAACCCGGTCTGTGTATGGGTTTCAAAGATCGGCATACCAGATGATACGCCAATTACTGCTTTGAGGCCCAGTTCGCTGCCTGTTTGCTTCGGTCGCGCGGCACCACGCGGTGCAGGTTTTGTAGTCATCGTGTCCGCAGGAGGCGTCAAGGGCAACCCTCCGATACGCCGCTCAGCCCAACGAGGTACTACCGTGGTGTAAAACTCCGACATATCCTCAGGCCAACCAGTGTTGTGCACAAGCTCTTGCTGGACAAGTAGTCCAAACGCAACCGCGTGCATGGGGTCGCGGAAGAACCACAGGATTTCATCTGCGGACATTTCTGCGAGCATCGCTTTCGCCTCGTTAGGGTCGGTAGTGACGGAGTCTCGGAATGCGCCGTGATGCATGATGTCGGGGTGAAGCTGATGATTGACAAACACACGTCCAGGACCAAGCGTGCCGGCGATGCTACCTCGTCTCGGGGTGTGGGCGTCCAGTGACGACGCCACCACTTTCCGAGCACACGCCCATAATAATTGATAATATTGCTGCAGGCATGCAACGCCTTTGGGTTGGTGTAGCAGTGCGTCAAGGTGCGGAATCGTCAGAGCCACGATGCCAATATGCGAGCTGTCTATGGACTTCTGAAAGCCGCGTACCAGCATCACTTCAGGAATAAAGAAGGGAAACATGTCCTTCAACGTTTCCGTCACCGATGCTCCTTGGGCAGACGTGACCATCATGGGTGGTGGACTGCTTGAAGTGGTGGTGGTCAACTGATGACTGCTGTTGCCACCTCGACCCATCACTGCTCGTCTCGCCGTGTCCACCCATGTATCGTCTGTGTCGTCCCCTAGCACTGTAACTGTGGCCTCCCCGTTGTTGTGGTTGATGTCCATCGAGAACGCATTCGGCCCTCCACCGTTGAACACGCCGCTTGACGACGAATGTGACAGCTCAGCGCTGCTGCCAGTGCGCTGCAAGAACCCTGCAGGTGGTGGGGTCATCAAGCTTAACGGGTTCGTGGATGGGGAGTAAGTCAGAGCAGGGGATAACGCCAATGAAAGGATAGGCTTCGCTGGTGACGTTGTCGTCACAGTCGACGGCTGCACAAACTGACGCTCTGCGATGCATCGCCTCGACGTCGATGTCACAGAGTTCGCCGCCAAGTCTAGCCTCTGTCTCAGTTCAAATGGGATGACCTGCAGCACCTTCACGTAATACCCCCCAACCCCGTGTTGGACCGCATCTAAAGGGACGACATCATGGGTAGCAGTTGAATATAGAAGACGAGCCTCTGCCAGTGTGGTGGTGAGGGCAACCTCTGATTCAGATTTCACGGCGCCCACTTGGAGCGCAAACTCTGTGAGAATGTGGCCAGGGAATCGTCGAGGACCGCAAAACAGCACGCATCGCCACACGTTTCGATTCATTAGCAGCTGGCCGCCTTTGGCCAGAGCTAGCATCTGATCCAGAAGTCGAATGTCTTGTCCAATAAACTCATGTCTAAGGGTGGAGGGGTTGTAATCGCATCGAAGTCGTGTTTTTGTGGAATGTGCCGTGACACGGCTGACCCATAGAACAGCAGCAAGCCGTGGGCCGCTAAACAGCAGTGCCTTTTCCTTGGCTTTGGCAGGATTCGATTTCCTGATGAGACTTGTGATCGGAGCAGCCGCTTCATCTGCAGCAGCATTGTCATTTTGAACGACAGACATATCCTCGAAGCTACGCACGATTCCCTCCCAGTGGTGCGCAGTGAGAAGTCTGTCCAGGTCCTGAAACATTTCGACGGCGTCTGCGCCGTTTGGCGTCACCACCACAAATCCTTCTGCACTCTGCAACGACTGCTTGTAAAAGGTGAAGCAGCGTGCCGCGGCAAGACTTTGCAAACATTGCGTGGTGGCTGCAGCGTAGGCTATGGGGTCCCTAGCCCACAGGCGATCTAACAAGTCAGGAGCACCAAATCGCCCACGCAACACAAATAAATATTCTTCTTGCAGCGCGGTGGTGGCGGCCGCTTTTGCGCCTGTCCGGAGGTGCGAGGCGTTGTACTTGAGAGAGCCGTGAGATTTTTGGCTACGCAGTTGGGGTGACATGCTGCCTCCCGGTGACGTCCGCCCTCCAGAAGGGAATATGACAAACGGCTGAACAAGCTCTGCAGGAAGTCGTGTGTTGGGAGCTGGGGGCTCTGTGACGCCTGCACCTGTGGGGGCAACTGCGAGGCGTGCTGCGCCCGGCCGCGCCAAGTACGCTACTGCCTTAGTGGCAATCAGTGTGTCTTCACTGACCCCCACACACGCGTCGCAAGTCTCTTTCGGTGGCCGCTGTAAGACAAGAGGCATATCGGCCAGCTTCATGCGCATCTCCATATCATAAATTTGGGCCTCTGCATCGCGCCGGTGCTCAAGCTCACCGATGTGCTCACCCAGACGTTGAAGCTCATTCGAACGCTCGTGTTGCACAAGGTCCAGTTCATGCACTCTTGACTCTTGATCCTGGCGGAACTCTTCCAGCAGCTTCTCGATCGCGACGAGTTCTTCAGCTTTGGCCTCCAGGTTCGCTTCAATCAGGCGACGCTCTGCTGCGATGACTTCAGGGTTCATGGACGAGGAGGACGCACCTCTCTTCCCCCCTCCAACAGAATCTTTGCGCTCCCAACGAGATGTCTTAGTCACCTCATCGTCAGCATCTGTGGATGAGCCGCCATCATCGTGCTGCGGTCACGCGACGCTCAGCTGCGATGACTTCAGGGTTAATAGACGAGGAGGACGCACCTCTCTTCCCCCCTCCAACAGAATCTTTGCGCTCCCACCGAGATGTTTTTGTCACCTCATCGTCAGCATCTGTGGATGAGCCGCCATCATCGTGCTGCCCAGTGCCATCAGACAAGGGCGTCAGCACGTCCTCGCTGGCCCCATCGTCCGCAGATAAGAAGCTTCTGCTTGTGTCTAGCACACTGCTACTTCTGCTGTGAGGACCCTCGCCGTTGTGAACGTCAGGTGCGCTAAGAAGTGATGCACCGGGTCTGTGATGAGGTGCCTTTGCTGCATTCTTGTTTCTCTGCTTCGCTTGCTTCGCCTGAGCACGGAGCTTCTTGACCTTGAAGGCATCCTCGGCATTGGCAGAATCACTGTGGAGAATTAGGCGGCTTGACATCTCCATGATCATTGAGGGATCGTACGATTTGAGAATGCCCTGCATGACTTTAAGAGATTCAGCAGCTGCGTTGTAGACCTCCAGTCGCTTCCTCGCCTCTCGCAGGTACTGTAGTTCCCGTGGAATGATGACGGTAGTATCGGTCTGGGGTGGAGCGACAATTGGCTTTGCGCTGTTGTACACAGAGGGTGATGTTGCTTTAAGCAGCCACCCATTCCCTGCGTTGGCTTCTCGTTGTGCCGCCCGGCCAGTGGACGCCATGAGCGCGTCGTCCAGAATGCCACTCACTAATGCTGTCCCTCTCGCAACCTGCAGTTGGGAATCGCTATCAGGCCCCGCTCTCCCACTGGCTAACGTGTACACATCCGTACGCAACTTTGCCTGTTCATTGATGACTTGTCTGCTTGATGACGGCATACGATTCCTTTTTTGTATGTTATGACGCAAACGCACACTAGCGCCTTGTTGATGCTAAAAGACGAGACAGATTCCTGCTGCTACTAATATGTGTTGGTCGTGACACCAAGGCGATGTGAAACAATAGTGCAGAAGACGCAAGCATTGATAAGCAATAAGTGCCAAATCAGTGCAAATACCAAAAAAAGGTGACGCAAGTGTGTTTTCCATTCAACATTGTGTGAAAGCTAAAAAGCGAGCCAAACGAAGGGAGGAAAGTCATGTACACACAACATACACATTGGAAAGAATTCTCTCTACTGCTGGTTGAGTACAGTTTGCACCTGACGAATCGCCTCGGCCTTATTTGCCTCACCGTCAATAGCGACTAACTTCCCCACCGCCTTCAAGTACTCGATGACAGGAATTGTGCGGAGCTGGAAATACTGCAACTTCTCGGAACGAAGGGGCTCGTGGTCATCCTCGCCGCCTTGACGAGCGGCCATGCGAGCGACCATCGTGTCTTCAGAGCACTCCAAAAAGATGGCCAGTGAAATCTCGGCCACTTGGGATTCTAATGCAAGGCACTGCTCAAGGGTACGCGGGTACCCGTCCAGCACGTAGCTGCCCTTTGGGTCTGTAATGTGGTTCTGGATCAGCTTTGTGATGATTGCTGTTGGCACAGTCTCGCCACGCTGCAGGAGTTCACCAATCTCCTTCCCCATCTCAGTGCCTAGGCGAATCTCTTCACGAATCAACTCGCTGGGTGCAATAATACTCATGCCCGCGTCCTCGGTTAAGAAAGCGCAGGGAACGGCCTTCCCGCTTGCGGGGCCACCTAGGACACACAGCAAGCGAGGGCGCTGGATGGCGATATCGTCTGTGGAAGCGTTGCTATCGGCCAAGGCGTACATTTGCTCAATTCGCTTCACCATAAATTCAATGGGCTCATTTGGGGTGAGCAACACGAGTTCTGAGGTCACCTGCTCAAGTAGCCAACGAATACGATGTTGGGCAAGGTACTTCTCGGCGGACACCTTCTTCCGTTCTACATTGCGGCGGTAGTCCGCGGTGGACATACTATTGATAGACATCGCTCTGATGGACCACTTGAATATTTCTTGAATATTTCTTGAAGTAGTTCGATTTTGGAAAGAACAAAGAAATGTTTATCTTGCTCAAGCAAACCCATCGGAAAAGATGTCATCATATTTGCAACTTCGATTTTGCGTAGTTTCATCCCATTCATTTGACTTTTGAATCAACATTTACTTCTTTCTCGCCGCTCCTTCGTGCATTGGCGTTTATTGATTTGAATCGCATGGTGTGGTGTTGTACAGTGGTGGCTTTGTGAAGGGGAAGAAAGATGTCTCTGTGTGGGATCACAACAAAACAAGATTTAGCAAGAAGGTAATGTTTGACGTTTTTGTGTTTTGTTGTTTGGGTTTTTGATCTTCTCTCTTCCCCTCCTGCTTGCATTGAACAAGAGAGGTTTGTGTGTCATTTGGTTGAATACATGGGAAACTGGGCAGGGTGTGTGTTTGAATGAACAGAGGGATAATAGGGGGAGTCATTGGGTACACCACAACAATGGGCAACAGAAGTAGCGGCGGTTATTTGCTCCAAAACTTTTGACGCCAAAGTGTCTTTTTTTTGCTACTCAGCGTCGTTTTTATGACAGTGACGCGGCATCGTGGAGATTCACCAGTTCTGGTCTCTCACCCATCCACGCGACAAAGCTAGAGCGCAGCGACTTGGTCTCATCGTCATACTCTTCGTGAAGGTACGACGCGAATGCGATGAGATTGTAGTAGCGCTGGAGGTAGTGGATGCCGTGATGGTGTGCACGTGCACGGGCCTCCTCTGGGACATCCGGGCTCGACACCTGCTGCACAAAACCTTCGATGGCTGTGCGCAAATTCTGCATGCGTGAGCAAGCTTCGAGGACCAAGTCGAGGCGCTTCTTCGCTTCACGACCGTCTGAGAGAAGTGACTTCAGTTGAGTGACGCAACTGTAGTTTCCCTTGGACAGCTCAGAGTCAGTCGGCTGGAACAGAGTTGGGTATTTGCTGTCGAGGAAGTCGTAGTAGCCGGGCGTCGTTCGTCCCAACAGAAGTGAGCAAACGACCATCCCAGTCGTCGTACGGCCACGGCCCATCTGGCAGTTGAACACGAAGGACGTCGGCATGGCGTCATCGCTGGTGCCAGCAACGATGGAGGGCAGAAGGTTCTCTACGAGAAGATCGAAGTCCTTGAGCTCTGGGCTTTGCTCGTCGGTAACGGGGAGACGCAAAAATTTCACGCGGCACCCATCAAAAGAAGCCTCATCGTACACCTGCTTGACAGTGCGCACCGTGTTGTCATTCGCCGCCTCCCAGATGCCTACAAGCTCACCGGGCTTGCCTTCATCGTGCACAAGGAATTTCCCGTCGTACAGATTCGCCTCACGCAGGATATCAGCCTTGAGAATTTCTTCCACATGCTCAATCTTGTGGGATTCGATTCCAGTGAGTTCGACATTGACATACGGCAGTTGCAAGTCACGGAACACAAACGGTCGATCGCCAACGTAAATAATAGGCTCCTCTCGCAAGTTCACCCACACGACGTTGCCACGAAGAGGACTTTCCATCAACGACGGATCGGTGGTGGCATCGAAGATGGACGGAGTGGGATACCCCTTCCACATCTCCTCGTCGTTGGTGTCATGGCCGAACTCCACGAGCGGCTTCTCGGAGGCGCCGAGTACAGTCAGCACGTTGTGGACACCGAGGATGGTGGGAATGGCGACGCCATAGACGTTGATGTTGTCTACCTTCCGGAAGTTGGGGGCACCACAGACGCGTGGAACTAAGCCCTTCTTTTGGCAGCCGGGGAAGTGGTCCGCCTTCATGGCAAAGTTGGCAGTAAGGACATCACCGCTACGACGGTCGACGGTGCGATCGTCGGCAACGTGACCAGCCATGAGGTTACGGTGGTCAATCAGCTTGAGCGCAGCTTGAGGATGTTCATCGAGGCGTTCCAGCATCTGGCGAATCTCTTCATATTTGTCCAACCACTCCGAGAATTCATCTCGCTCAGTTGCAGGGTTGTGTCCTTGCTCGTCGACATAAATGGCAATGAGTAGGATAAGCAGGTACTTGCGGACGGCCTCCAGTGCGTCCATGACGGCCGGACCAGTCTTGTCGTTCCCAGGAATCGCGTTCTTGGCAAAGTCCACAGCGTGCAGTAAATTCCACACGCGGCCAGAGCCGCCAAGGGCAATCACTGCATCCACTGCCTTCAGCAGTGAGCCGGCAGCGACCATCTGCACGATGGCGGAGGCAGCTTGGAGTTCCACGTGATACGAAGGAAGGGACTCCTCCTCCTCAATACCGAAGTAGCACGAAGTGGAGCTAAGCGTAATGTTGCGGTCCCCAACACGAAGCAAGTCCTGCAGGGTTTTGGCGTTGTTGAAGGAGCGAAGCCTGGCAATACGGGACGCTCGGATAATCGTGGCGACGTTCAATGCAATCGTGGTGCGCAGACCGCCCTCGCCATCGTTCAATACAAGCGCAAGGGTCTCGCCCTCCCTCTCGGCATCGATGAACAGCTGCTCGAAGTGGTTGATAAGGGGGTCGAGGTCACTGGCCAGGAGGTGGCCACTAGCGGGCAACGGAAGGCGGATGTACGTGACATTCGCAGACTCGGCGAACTCTTCCATCACATTACGGGGGGTGCGTACTTCCTCCACCTTCACGCGCATGGCTTCGGTGGCGCCCTCAAGGGTGAGCGCGTGCACAATGACAAAGCCATCACCGGCCGCTGCCTCTTGCTCAACGTCCTTGCGCAGGCGTTCCTCGATTTCTTCGAGGCGCTGGCGGGAGACATGCATGGTGCTAGCGCTATCTGAATCTCCGTTGTGAATCGCGGCATTGTACTCGAGGAGGCTGTAGCCTGTGCCGTTCACAAAGATCATCGGCTCAGCACGAAGGCTGACCCAAGCGATCTTCGTCACCTCAGGGCAGCCGCTTCGGATGTTGTACAACAACTCCTCGCGTCCCTTTTCAGACACACGACCGCACGTAAAGATTGGCACATCCTCCGCCAACTGGCGCAGCGCAACCACACCTGGCACGCTTGTTGCAGGGCCTGCAGCAAGGTCCTTGGGGACACTGCGAAGGATCATGTTGTTGCACAGGACGTGACCGCGGCGCTTGTGGCGGATCCAATTTGTGAGCTCATCTGTTTCCACGATGCCTTGGGGAGTGGCGAGGCGCTCCGACGCAAGGGACGACGTCGAGAAGCGGGAGGCGGTGATATTCATCAACAAGACCTTGATCTCTTGGAACTGGTCAATCCACTTCGTAAACGGCAATGACGTCTCCTTGAGCCAGAAGTACTGCTCACAGTAGGAGCTGATGATGAGCAAGTAAGCGTACTGAGCGAGGCGCATGCGTGACTTATCTGTTTGCTGCCCAACTCTTAGAGCAGCGTTGATATGGTCAGCAATGGAGTAGATCTTGTCGGACAACTCCATCAGCACAGCAACGCGGCGCTCATGCAGAGCACCGTTAGGGAGCAGCGCAATGAGCTGCTGCAGCGTGCGATACGACGTTGCTTTTCCGTCACCACGCAGGAGTGTGACGTCTGCTTGGATATCCTGCTTGCACATCTGGTAGAAGCGCACAATGGAGGCGACCAGCATCATGAGGGAGCTACGTCCACGGCCCGTCTGGCAGCTGAAGATGACAGGGGCGAGGGGGTAGGATTGGCAGATGTCCACTACAAATTGGAAGTCAGAAGCGGTGGGCATCGATCCCTGGGTGATTGGTCGGCGACGGTACTCCACATTCAGGCCACGTTGGTGAAGTTGTGAAAAAATGCCGTCAAGGGTGATCAGGCTATCCGTGTCCACGCACTCCCACTGCTCTTCGATGGCGCCGTTAGCAGTCTCGTGATGGACGCAAATGTTGCCTTGGTTGATAGTGGCCTCTGTCAGAATCTCCCGGCGTAGCTTTTCTTCGACTTGAGCGATACGGGCACCGGAGATGTTGACAATAACCTGGGGCTTGAGAGGGTCGTCACGGGATCGAATGATAAACGACTTGCCGTTCAAATAGATGATTGGCTCCTCACGCAAGTTCACCCACACGATGGGGCATGCATGGTCCGTTTGGGCCTTGCGCAGCTCATTGATGGCGGCACGGATGCCATGGTAGTGTGCCTGAGCAACACCACCAATGTGAAACTTAGGCACCATGCGGAAGTACGGGGCGCCAGAAATGATGCCGACCATATCACGCCGAGTGAATGCGGCCTCAAACAGGTCTTGTTTTAGGATGTGATTCTCGCTGAGAATGTCTCCCGAGCGATCAAAGCCAGACTCCTTTGGAGCGGGGAGGCTAAGGTCCGGGGTGCTGTCGAGCATGGCCAACATCGCAATGGTGCCTTGGCTCACCTTGACAGAGCTGCTGCGGCGTCGGAGGGCCTCTGGGACACCAAGCATTGTGTCGGTAGTAGAGCGCATCGACGCTTCGCGAGGAGTCTGATGATACGCAGGTGCGATGTCCTTGGAGTTCTCAGGCTGCACCGAAAACATTGGCATAAAGACGTCATCGCCCTGCATCTCAGGGATAGACTCGCGGGACGTGCCATTGGCAGAGCCAGGTCGGCCGCCGTTCTTCGAGGCGCGCTGCGAACTACCAGGCCGCTGACCATCCTTGAATGCCACACCCTTGGACGACGCTGGGCGACTTCCTGATGCTTTGGTGGTAGGACTCTCCGCGGAATCTGCGGGCACCGCGGGGGCTTCGGTGCTGTTGCTTGCAGCTCCAAACAGGTTGCGGCGTTGAGACCACTGAATTTCAAATTCGCGCTTGCGCGTTTCGAGACGCTCTTCGCTCTGAATCAGGCGGTCGTTAAGCTCTACAATATCCTTATCGGTGGAGAAAGACGGCTCCCACATCTTACGAGGGGTAATGCGATGGTAGGGACGTGCGGCGTAGTTTTGCCCTGCTACAGGGTTCGCCACAGTGATCACACCGTCGGGCCGACGCGGTTGGCGCGGTGATGAGAGACGGTGCTGCTGCTGGCGCAGTGTTTCCTTGAGTTGCTGCAGTTCTACTTCCGTGGCCCCGGCGGTGACGACCTCGGAATCGTCTACGGCTGAGGTTCGTCGGAACTGTGGCGTCTGCGGGGCACCGTTGCGGTGAGTCAAGGCGCCACTACGGGGTGGTGGGGCAATGGCAGGGAATCGTGTCGCGCTCATATGTCTTCTTCTCTTTGTTATCTTTGCGAATCGGTGTTGGTTGGTAGTTTCTACAATGCTTGCGAATCAAGACAACACAACATAACATGACAAAACAGGTTGAGACAAAGGGACTAAAGGCGCTCCTCTGTTAAACGTGTTTGAATTTTCTGTACAACGTGTCAAACACAAGGTAAAAGATCTCAGCGACAAAAAAAAGAACATGACCACCACCCGGTTATCGCCAAAGGGAAATATCCACACAATGTACAGGGAAGGCGAAACCAGTGAACATCATTTCTTCCACTTGCAAGAGTGTTCGTGATGAGAGGGAAGAAGGACTTTAACTAATGAGAATTGTGGGGAGTATCAAACATATGCACACACATAACTGGGAGAAAGAAAACATACACAAAGAAAAGTGGTGGGTTGTTTATGGTTCACTGAGTTCGATCTTGTGTTTGAGGTAAGGAATGTCCCCGGCTGCCACTAAGTTCCTGTGGCAGTGTAAAGCTCCGATCCTGCGATTGCGACAATGCACGCTCTCCTCCATCACGCCTTTCCTTGGACATCATTTGCTTCGCCAATGTGGTCGGAGATGATGACTGGAACAACTTCACAGCCGTTGCATGCGCGTCCAGTGAGAGCGAGGATGTCGCGTGCGTGGCAAGAAGAGCAACTGCGTTCGCCAACGGAGTGCATGTCATGAGCACGCGTCGCCCATCGGAGTCCATTGCAATAGTCGTGATGGCAACACACAGGGCACGCACCGCGTCAGGACTCCACGCATGTTTTGCGAGACGAATCAATGCATCACGCACGCCCATTGTCTCGCCGTACAGTCGTTTGCTCTCTGCTTTGATGCAGATGGCCTTCACTGCGCTACACCACTCCGAGACAGCCTCGGCGCGCGTGCAGTGGTAGCTCACCATCACGATAGCGTCGCGCAATTGCCGCGTTCCAAACAGCACACGGTTGTCGTCCAGCACACTAAGGCTTCTCACCGCACTCGCCCATCGACGTGCGGCCTCGGGGCTCTCCACAAATGCAGCAGTTTTAACCAGCATATCGTGCCCTTTGGTGGTTCCGTAGAACAACTTATTTTCATGTTCGACTGTGATCGCGGCGAGCGCAAAGCCAAACGACGTTGCAGCCGTATCGGTCGTACAGTGAATAGCGATCGTGTAAAGCGCGTGTCTCAGTGCGGGTGTGTGGAAGAGTGGTCTGTTCTCCTGTGACACACACAACTGCCCCACTACCTGGCACCATGCGCCTGCTGCATCAGCGGACACAACATATCGGCCAACTCGATGAATCGCATCACGAAGAGTGGAGGAACCAAAGCGGAACCTGCTAGGTTCATTGTGTATCAAGTTCGTGATGGCACAGCACCACGCAGTGGCAGCGTCGCTGGTTGTCGTGAACGGTGCCATTTCTACAAACGAGTCCCGCACGTCGCTAGTCGAGAAAATTGCTTCAATGTGTTCATTGAGGGTCACAGAGTCAATGTGGCCGTGCTCATCCACCTCCACCTCTAACCCGTATGGGTCCCCGTTGCGGGAGTCAGGTCTCCGCCCTCCTTGGCGTGAGCCCTGCCTAGAGGATGAGCGGCGCTGTTGGTGCATGGTGTCGTTGTAGTCATCCATGGGGCCTCCGTCGTCGTGATCCATGCTGTCCCCAGCAAGCCCATCCTCCACTCCGTTTCCTAAATGAGTAATGTGCGCCAAGGCGTTACACAAGGACGTCACGGCATCTGCAGAGGTGGCGTATCGTGCCATGCACACAAACGCAGTTCGCATCTGGGCGTGCTGGAAGATTCGACAGCATCGGCTATCCATCACCAAAGAATAAATAGCGTAGCCAATCCATGTGACCGCTTCGGCGGTGACTGCAGCTCTCCTTCCGAGCTGGCAGAGTAGGATGCGAGAGGAATTGGACCCGAACACTTTCTTATTATCCGCTCGGACACTGATACTCACAAGCGCTGCGCACCACCAGTGGGCAAGCTCCGCGGTGTGAATCTCCTTTCCCACGTGGATCAGTGCTTGTCGCATGGTTGTGACAGCAAACATTTGAGCAAGTTCATCCCAGTTGCTCAAGTTGTTCACTGCGCAGCACCATGCGTTAAGCGCTCCTGGAAACTCGGGCGATGAGCACCACACCTCGCCGAGGTGAATAATGGTGTCGCGGAATGTGGGATCGCAGTACGCCGGCGTTAAGGAGCGTGACGTGGCAGCGAGGCGCGTGATGGCTCGAAGAATCGCCTCCGCTGCGTCTGGATTGCCACATTGGCGCATCAATGCAATAAATGTTCGCATGGTGTCTCCATGTGACAGTAAATCTGCTCCAACGCCCCAACCACATAATTCGTGAAGGGCGTTCGCAACAGAAATGATAATGGCAGTGCTTGAGGGACGAAACCCACTAAGGATCATGAGGGCATGCCGGACATCGTCAATGGAAAAGAGTTCCACAATTGGCTGAAGACGTTCTCGATCACGTTGGCCGTTTCTTCGTGTGTGTTTATCGTCGCCCCCAGCACCGACAGCCCCGCAACCACCCGGCGGCACAAGCAACGCCTCGAATACGCCCGCAATTGCCTCCGCAGATTCCGTCGAGGAGGCAACGAGTACAAAGGGCAAGAGGACATCACGCAGCTGTGAAATGCCGCCAAACATCAGTTGGTTTGGAATATGTCGCGAGGTGATGGCGCTGATGCATTTCGAAAGCCATCGACAAGTCTCTGACGGAAGCTGTGTCCTTGACGACATGTAGAGTAATGCCTTGCGCACCCGCTGTGTACCGAATGCCCGCTGTCCACACAGGACATTGCTAACAACAACCCGATGCATTGCTCGCGCAATACAAAGTGACGCGTGAGCGTTGGTGCTGCGGTGGGCGAGGTGAAGGAGTGCATCTCGCATCGGCTCCATACCAGCGGTAATGCGTTGTTGTTCGACATCACTCAACTCGACTTCTTGTGGCGACCCTAAACGTGGTGCAGGAAATTCGCTATTCAACGAGCTTTCCAGGTGGTCCTTCGGAGGCCCTGCTAAAATGGGATCCTTCACTAAGTTCCCGATGGCGTTGGCCACCCAAATAATGGTTTCATTAGTGGAGGCTTGCTTCGCCATGGCAAGGATGGCGTCTCGGGTATCTGGGTTCGTGACAATATCGCGTTGCACTTGGTCGTTGTCGGCGGCGGATAGTTGCGTGAGCAGATGCGCACCAACACGGATGCGATCGTCGTCCTTAATACTGTACCCGTGAGATGCAACGTACGACGCAATCTCTTGCGCATTCTTCAGACGTGTAGAGGGAGAATGTTTGGCGTGAGCGGCCGCAACTTTTGCAGATGGGGAGGCATTGGGGTCCAGAACAGAAGTACGGTATGCCTCAGGCGTGGTAGGTGGGGTACGTGGGGGTGATAGAGTGGTGAACACCCAAGGTCTCGCCTCCATTGTCCCTATTCGACCTAGATCTGCCAAGGACTCAGCTGTGAGGGGCCGGGATACTGGGCTCACATCGTGGCTTCCTTGCCGTAAGTATGTGGCGACAACATCTTCTGCGATTTGAGAGGAGGACTGGGATGTTGTAGGCGATACGGCACGCTTTTGGAACGTGTTGGTGTCATAAATTGCAGGTGTGTACATTGGAATCCGAGATGATTGAGCGGTGTTTGCGTGGGTAGTGGTTCCCTTGCCGCCTTTTCCGTTCGGTGAAGCACTCACCTGATTCGTGCTGCTTGCAGACGAGCCCATTTGACCACTTCGCACCAAATGGCAATTGATGTTTTCTGGTGCATGTGAGAAAAGGAGCGGAGAATGGGTGCACAGTGCGATCAATCATCAGAAAAGAGATAAAGCAACACTTTAGCTTTTGTTTCCTACATACAGTACACAAAACATATTCTAGCAGAAGACACCAGTCAAATACTTTGTCCGACGTCACTTGGAGAGGGCATCAACAACTGCAAGAAGTGAGAATCGTTCTCCTGCGGTTGACTTTCGTTGAATTCGCTCAGTTGACACGACCGGTGCTGGCGGTGCTGCAGGGGGTGGTTCCACTGTGGCTTGCTGCTGCACTTCGCCGGTAAGTGGGCAAGTGCCCTCTACGGTTTCGCCGTTTGGGGCTTGAGCACCTTCCTCATCCTCGCTGCCCAGCTCGTCCTCGTCCTGCTCGTTATCATCGTGAGGAGGCCTGCGATACAGTATCCACTGCCACGCAGTCATGTACCACGTAGACGTTGCAAGCAGAGGCGTCACCCAGTCCCTTAGAAGTGTGTGCTTGATGGATGCGGTCACATCGGCAATTGGTTTCTTCGTGTTCGTGATGGTCACAGAGCACAGAGTAGACCCCTCTTGAAGGGCAGACGGTGGTGGTGCTGCTGCTTGGCTGAGGAACTTCAACTCAGCCGTGCTCCCTCCTATAGCAACAAGGTTGAGTGGGCTACCTTGCTCAGCAAACGAAGGATTCCGTGTCGACACTTCACTGTTCTGAACATTCGGGGACAACAGCGTCTGAAGAGGCGCCGCACCAAAGCTCGACGATACTACGGGTGCGTCATCATGTTGTGCAACGCTATCTTTAGAGCCGCGCTGCGCATGATCACTGCTGTTCACATTGAAAAATGCCCCTGACGACGGAGGGGGCAGACCGTCGCTTGCAATTGACACATTCACCGCAGCAGCAGTGGAATCGCCGCCGGTTCGCGTGGGCGAGTAGCCTCCAACGGGGCTAAGGATGTGAGGTGAGCCATCTACCACTGACGACAACATATTATATGGAAGCTGGCGTGCCATGGAAGACTTGCGGCGGTGCCCAGCAGAGTGAGGGTGTTTCGGTGCTGCAGGCTTCAACGCCGCCGCTACCGCCGCGCTGGTTGTCCCCTCTGTAACGACAAGGCCAATGGAGCGCAACATGTCAGGGAAGGACACGCACGACGCGCCATTCTTCGTCGGCACTCCCTTGGCGAGGGCAGGAGACACGTCGAACGTCAACGGGTCTTCAGAGCTCAAGAAGTGCGAGTAAACACTGTAGTCCACTAGGGATAACAGTTCGGCTGCTTCGGTGAGCGCCACGTGCACACGGACATAGCCGCTGGTCACAAGGTGGCGGACAAACGCCCATAATTGCTTTCCAGTACGAGCATGACGATGGGGGCCGAATAACGTCGCCACATGATCATCTAAAACTCGACGAAGTGCCGCGTGCTGCTCGCGTTCGTCCTTGTGACGCATAGCACTGTCAAACGCGGTGGTGCGCTCCACCTGAAGCGATTTCAGGACATCGTCAAATCGTGGCGATAACATATTCCTGAGGGGAGAGTTGTGGTGCTTGCTTCCGCGCCTTCCTTTCTTAAGTTTCTTTGGAGCTGGTGATGATGTTGACGAGTGTGGAGGAGGAAATCCAGTAAGGGAATTATTTCGCGTCACGAGCGCTGTCGTCGTGCTCTTCGTGGTCGGGGTTGTGTTGGCTGTGTTAGCTGTGGTTGCACTATCGCTGCCGCCTCTTACACCACTTGGAGGGCGATGCTTCTTTGGCTTCGAAGACTTGGACAATGGTTTGATCAGAGAGCCCCACGTGTAGACGCCTCCAATCGCACCCATGGACGGTGCTTTGGGAAATGGAATGGCAGATAAATGCTTCTCCGCCTCCAGCATGTGAATCAACTTCCGCGCCTCGGGGGCTTGCAGGGAGAGAAAACGCTCGCGACCTGCATCGTGCTGGCCCCTGTCGGTAGTGTCACTGGGTGAGAAATCTGTGGAAGGCTTTCCGAAATCAATGGCAGTGGAAACGGCGGAGAGTGACCGAGCACTGTGATGCTGGCGCAACTGTTGGGACCCAACCGCCGCTAGGGCTTGCTGTCGCCGCATGGCGTCTAATTCCTTACGTGCGGTGTACGGGATTGTCAAGTTAATCTGTGACTTATCTTGCACTCGTATAGAGCTAGCCCACAAGAACCACACCGTGCTGTTCCAGTCGACCTTAAAGTGCAACACCATGCGTCTCAGTGGAATGTGATGCTCAGCGAACATGTAGGCTACCAAATCCGCACAGAACCGCTCTACCTGCCAGTGGACATGAGGCGCCACGTAGCTATCTCCACTGAGGTACGACGGGCCCTCATATGTGACGGCGCGATCGTACATTGTCTCTCTGCTGTCTCGTACCGCGTGTTGATTGGTGCGGCGGCTCACGAGGCACATGTGCGGTGTCCAGATGGCCTGAATAACATTGTTGTGCTTTCCGTTTGGCCAGACCCAGCGTTGAAGGAAACCATCCTCTCGCTTCGTGCGGCGCAGGAGGAAATCTCGAAGTTGAGGTTCGTTCATGTACTCAACCACTGTGAGCGGCTCTTCTCCGCTGGCGTCATTGCTAGCGTGAGGCTTTGTACGCCCACCACCGCCGCCAGTCTGTGGGCGGCCCTGTGGGGGCGCTGGTGCCAGCGGTGTTGATGGTGAGTTTGGATGCGTTGCTGAGCCAGTTTTGACAGTTGAAAAATACGCCGCAACAAAATCACGTTCCTCAAATTTCTGGAGATGCGGCGGGAGAGTTCCGGCGCTTGAGCCACCGAGCAACGATGCAGTACCACCAGCGCCTCCGGGCGTATTACCGGAGCTTGACTCCTCTGTACGATATTGCTCGAGTGCAGCAGCAGAACGAGGACAAAAATTCTTGAGAATGCTCATGGAGTCGATATCCTTTCCTAACTTCCGCTCAAACTCCCATGAAAGCTTACCGGTTGGATGGGGGTAGTACCACGCCTTGGGATAGTTGTGCTCGAACATCACAGTGCTGGGCACGGAGAACTCCGGTGTGAACTTCACCGCTGACCCGCTCCCTCCGTTCGCCGCGTCACGCTCCCAAGGCAGTAGCACGCAGCCATCGCCAGACGTTGGTACAGTTGCCTGAAGTGATCCCGTATCGGTTTTCTTCTTCCAGAGAAAGTAGAAAATGTTTGTGATGATGCCATCACCTTCCACTAGTCTGAAATTGTCAGACATTGGACTTTGTCGTTAGCAAAGGCAGCAATAATCAAGAAGCGAAATTGAGTGAGATAATACAATGCAGAGTTAAAGATCTTTTTTCAGGCACATGTGTGTGTCTTCGTGGGGAAAAAACTAAATTGTTGATTCGGCTATTTCAAAAACAGGGTGAGTCGGTAGAATACAATTTGCGCGCGAGCTGCCAATTTTACTTGTGGGTCTTCTTGAGGATCAGCGTAGCGGTCACTGCAATAAAACCAAACAGCAAAACACGACTCTACCATGGGAAGCAACCGGGGCTTGCTCGCCGCGAAGTACGTTCGAATTGGGGGGTCGACAAAAACCTGATTGTTTGCCTCTCGAGAGAGCTGATAAGGGATGCAGCTGCTTAATCCTCGAGTTCTACTGTTTCAAAAGGCAGCACATGAGCCCAGCATGACGGAGGTACTTGCACCTTCGCTGCGTCCGTGCGGACTGCTTGAAGTAGAAGCTTGTATCTCCTGAGAAGTGGTGCAGCGCCGTCCTTCATCGCCATTGGATCGTTCAACACGTCCTCGACCTCCAATTGAAGAGGAGCGATCCGACGAGCGATAAAAGCGGCAGCGTCACCAGCAGCACAAGCCACTCGCAACACTTGCAGCTCCTCCAGCAACACACACGCAATGTTCATGGCAAGGACTTGTTCGGCGTACACTGCAGATGCGTCTCGGATCTTCGATGCAGTCTGATGGGGAGTTGGGCCACCGACACTTGACTTCGTCGTGCTATCGTCGGTTGCTCCACCAGACAAGTCACTTCCTGGAGGAAGTGGAACAGGGGCATCAATGGTGGGAGGCGACAAGCCGTACTTGCTTGCAGATAGCCGCAGACTTTCTACAAACTTTTCTAATGTCTGAATCGTAGGGTTCGAGTGCTCCTCAAGCCAACTCTCCGACTTCCCTACAATAAAAGAGAGGGCTTCGGTACGATCAGGACCAAGTGCATCACAAATCGGCGGGCACATGAGCGAGCTGCGTAAGAAGTCAAGCATCTCCAGCACCTCATTGCGTCGAGCCACGATATCAGCCGCAGCAGACGTTTCTTGGGACGTCTCGCATACCCGTTGCAGCTGGTCAGCAAGTTCGTCCAGAGTCGTAGGGTCGTCGCGGTGCTCATCGATCCACACCATCACACCCGTTGAGATCGACTTGCAATCGCGACGCTGCTTCAGTGACAGGTTGTCCTTCGGTGTCGAGCGCAGCATCGCAGCGCGACGACCAACATGTTCGTAGAGTCGTCGTCGACGTGCAGCCAACCCATCATTCAGCGACAACGCTGCTAGCATATCATCTTGCAGCTTCCCCTCTGCCTCGTCGTTGCGAAGTTGTTGAATCGTGCGAATCCGCTCAGCGAACTCTCTACGTGGCGCTACTGCCGTATCCGCGCGACTTGCCCATCGCCGTTCTACCTCAGCATAATCGGTCATGATAAACCTCTCGGCTTCCGTTAGTGGCTGGTCGCTCCCAGTCTTGTGCTGTTTCTGGTGCAACCACTCAGTGAAGTTCTCAAGGGCAATGCGATAATTCTTCCGAGCCTCCTTGGTCTGCAGCTCTAGGTACAGCGCAACACCACACGACGCCATCTCCTCCTCCAAGCGCTCCAGCGCAAGCCTTAGCGATATCTCAGGATGGTCCTCCTCATTCATCCAACTGATCACGCCATCCATTGTGTCCCTCACTGCTTGAGGGTAAATGTACGGAAGGCCTGGGTCGGTGAACTCGTACAAGTGCTCGAGAAGAGCCACCACTTCGTCAATGTACTCGTGGATGACGTTACGCATGATAATCTTATTGCTGGCAGGGGACGACGGTGATGTGGTGGAAAGGAGGGTCGTGGAGAGGAGACTCACGTTTGTGTCATCGAAACAACTTTCGTCGAGAACAGCTTCTACTGCTGTCATTGGTTAACGTATAACGACAAGGTGTCGGTTGGGAACACTGCTGGCACTCTCTTGTTTCGTGTTTGCAAACCAACAAATTATGAGCTATCAAGGGCTGGAGGAAAACAATGCATTCGAATGCACAAAGATCATTTCGAAATGTAAGAGAAGAGCAGTGTACAATTCACGGTCGAAATCTCCTGGCGGCGGGGTCATTCATCTTTTTGTTTGTTTGCCGTTGTCAACTGACAGCAATACCACAATCAGCGCCGAAGTGGTCGTAGCAGCTCACCAGGGAATGCATGGCCTCCGCTGCTCCCCCAAGTCCCCTTCCTGGCCGCACTAAATTTAGCGTTATCTTCAAAGTTCTGTTTGATGGAGGCACGTTGTTGCAAGATAGTTTGATATTCCCAGTCCCTCCAGTACTGCCTGCCGTCAACAGAGAAACCATTCATGTCCACAACACAGTGCGGCTGGGACGACGATACCTCCATCATCACATGCCGCAGCTCTTCGGCGTGGACGACAAGCGGCTCAGTGGTGTGCATCGACGAGAGCACGACCCACGGTGTGGTGGTGACCGGAACACCAGAGAGCACTTCTTGATACAATAGTTCTGGCGAGAACGCTTGCTTGGTGACTCTTCGTTTGACAGCTAGCTTGGGCCAGAGAGGATCCACTGGGCATGGGAAAGTAAGCTGTATGGTGGGGTCTTGTTCAAAGAAGAGAGTAAAGATGGTCAGTAGTGGTCTCGGAGGACGGAGGGTTGAGGCGATAGATGCAGTCGCTTTGGAGTCCCCATTGATCGCAGCGTCTGCACGCTGTAGACGAGCTTGCATGTCTCGCAGTTGGGCGAGTGCGGCAGAGCGCTCTTCCATAAATGTTGTGGATGCAACCTTTCTTTGTTGAAGGACAATAAGAATACAATAGACTGGTAGAACGCGTCATACTAACCGCAATGTTCAGAACAGCGCCAAAAAAAAAAGGAAAGTGGTTTGAATGTTGCTAGTTGTTGATTCTTTGGCACCACGACCAGAGCAAATTGAATATGTTCACTTCTCTGTCTCTCTCACTCCTCCACTTCCTCATAAACTCACAGATCCTACGTGATACTGTGCCAGCAGCACACAGTCGGGGATTCATACGCACCGCCTCGAACTTTACTTCTTAAAGTTCTTCATAGCGTCATTGATAAGCTGCTTCGTGGCCTCATTGTCAAGGGCAAGGCCCGCTTCACGCAGCTTGCGAAGAACGGCAATTGTCTGCGTTGCGCTACCCGCAGCGACAGTGGCATCAAGGACCTTCAGCAGAGCCAGCACGCGAGAATCGTGGTGGTGGCTATCAGAAGAGGAGCTAATGAGCGCTGCCTTATCGGGGTCAGTTCCGAACAGGGCCTGGCACGTTGCATTGTACCGTTGGTAGACAGAGTCAATGTGGTATCGGTGAAGGTTGACATTTCGCACAAAGGGGCGAATGTACTCGTATTGACGGAAGAACCCACGGAGGTCAACGACCATATCCTTAATGATAGGGAAGTTAGGCAGAGGACCCACCGTGGTGACGTGCTGGGCGAACGTCACGCAGGCCAGGCTGTTGATACCGTTGATAATCATCGCACAGCTGCCGCAGACACCCTCACAACACGAGGCGCGGAATGCTAACGTGGGGTCCTGATGGGCTTTGATCGCGGTGAGCAGGTCGAGCACCATAAAGTCCTGAGTCTTATCGAATTCGTAGCTCTCGATGCGCTTATGGTTCGTGATGGGGTCATAGCGAATCACCTGGAGAACTGCCTTGCCCGCATCCTTGACGGCAGCGGCAGCGTGACTGCTGCTTCGCACAATCTTGGACTTGTACGTGGGAATGCGCCTCAACATGTTGCTGCGATGGTGTAAACACTTGCTTATCAATTCAACAAGCAATGAAAGCATAATGCAATCATTAGTTCATTCATAGCGGTAAAAAAGATGACCAAACACAGTGAGGGAGAGAGAGATTGCGGTGTAGAATGTAAACGTACAAAAATGAGTGTAAACTCCCTTGCCTTCGCCGTGAGAAGCAACCAAAAGGCAGCAGATATTGTGACATAAATTCTAACAGATGTCTCGCTCGCGCTCCTCCCTTACGTACAATCTTTTCCTGTCGTCATCTGTTGCGCCTGCACGTGAGGAGAATGGTAGCGTTGTGCATCAAATGTGATGTGGACTCCACAGGCGACACAAACGCGTGAAGATCTTCAAAATCATCCACGATGCGCTTTCCCTGAATCAACCGAAGGTCCGCAGGCGATGCAAATTGGGAAGATATCACATGATTGCTCACAAGAAATTGTTTCAGGTCTCTTCCAGTAAAGACGAGGCCGTCGTCTGGGAGTACCACGTCGACAAGCATGGCGCCACCCCCGTTGGACGTTGGAATGGAGTTCTGTGCCGAGGTGCTGCAGCAGTCTGACACGTCGACGCGGCATGTAATGCGTGGCGGTTCGGAAAGAACAACACCGTGGGGAGCAGCATGGCGATGGGAACTAAGGTTGCTGAGTTCTTGAGCGATGGTATGAGCACGAAGCGGCTCTTCAGGCGCATGCCACGATGTCTGCCCCCTTGCCACTGATGTGCTGGAGGATGCGTGAGCAGATACAGCAGATGCAGACGCAAGTGTGGGTGCGTCGGTCCTCGTTCGTTGGGGGGAGTGAGCCGAGGCAGCCATGATGGTCACGGCACGCTTTCCTTCGTTGACTAGTGGTGCTGGGGGAGGACGTGGCAGCGTCGTAGAGAAGTGAACTTCACCGTCGATGCCAACAAGGTTGAAAAGTTGTTCGCTTGGCTGAATGGCGCCTTCGTACTCACGACCCTCTAAGAAAAGGTGCTCAGATGCGACGTGGAATGATACACGAAGTCTCTGAAGAACGCGTTGTACAGTGTCTCGTGCAAGTTGAAAGCGAGGTAGGAGAAGTCTTTTTGCCCCCACCAGCACTGTCACGGTAATGCCTTCGCGCTGCACCACGAGAACAGACCCGCATAAGTCCTCTCGCAGCAGCGGGAATAAGAGTTCATCGTTAGGGAGTTCCACCATAGCCGACGACGAAGTGTACGCCGCGTCAAGTGAGTGGATGGCGCCTGCAGCACACCGATCCTCTGACTTTTCGATCAGCAAGGCGACATCTTCGACACCATGAAACGCACCTCGAGCAACAAGAGCGCGTTTCGCGTCCAGCACGTCACCAAAAATCAAATCAATCCCAGAGACTTCAACGTGCTTGTGTTTCTCAACACTATTGCGGAATGCTTTAAAGCCATTCACGTCGTCTCGATACTTGCAGTGACACTCGATACTTTGTGTTTGGTAGGCGAAGTAGATCCAACCTCGCAGGCCATTGCGAGTGCCGTTGTCTAGTAAATCAAACGCTTCACCACAGGTCTTAAACGTCATCTCGCCTTTTGCCACTCGCAGCTGGTCTTGAGATTTAAGGCCGGGGGGAGGGCCACAGAGCAGCCTGCGCACGGTGCCGTCATCAGAGAACAGCAGACAGGTCTGGCTGACAACGCGTTCAAGGGCAGGGAGGCTCTCTACGGAGCCGTATGTCCGGATGCGATACAACACGTGGGCAACAAAATCGTCGATAGGAAGGCTTGGCCATATGTCGTGGAACTGCAATTGGACAGACGACAGGCCGCAGATGGACAGTTGGAAATTCATGTGTTGCTATTCAACGCGACTGCTTAACTAAAATAAGTGTCGCTCACGTAAGGTTATCTTTTGTATCTCCTGTAATGTCCTTTTTCGTTTGTGAAAAAAGCAAACATTCAAATAGTGCAATACTATCCATCACGAAGTAGACATTCTCACTTTTTTTTTGTCACGGCCATGTTATACAAGAAATAATCACTCACGCGCGACGTTGATGTAGAACAATCAATGACAACAAGAGCCCTGTTTTTGTCATAACATGTATTTCATCGTGCTTCCCTTTCCCGCGAAACTTCAAAAGTCATGAAAACCGTAAAAAACAGAGTGAGAGGAAAGTCCTTGGAAAGGATAGCAGGTTTGGGAGACACGCGCACGGATAGAGAGGTGAAGGAAGCAATCACGCGCAAGAAGTGAAGGACATCGTTGTCCTCTGACATGCAATCTAATAACATCATAGATCTCTCTTACTTGCTTCAAATGAAAACTCACATCGCTTTGGACTGTCGGCTTTCGTGTGCACAACATCAACGCGCATACACACGCTGCAGGATCTTCTGAAACAAAGCGCAACAGTACTGTAGACAGCGGACGTTTCGTCAATCTCGCGCGTTTAGCATATGACTTCCTCTACAGTGCACGGTCGCTTGTCCTTGAGCGTTTGCGTAGGTTGTCAAAGTCCTCCTCGTCTTCCTGCTGCTCCAACTCATGCTGCAGGTACAACATCCATGAATTATCGCCAGCCCCGTTTGCAAGTGCGGCGGGAAGTGAAGAATTGGTCGTCGGGAGCAAGCCGAAAACACGTGCGACAAACGACACCAAGTTCTTTGGAGATCGAATCCCGTTAAACTTGGCGATGCGTCTCCCGTCACGATACGCCATGATTGTTGGGAGGGCGCGCTCTGGGTGGCCTCGTGCTGAGTTGTCCCCGGGGACATCTGGCATTGCAGGGGACGGTGGAGATGTTCCAAGTGAGAATCCTTCAGGCAGCTGCTCACTGTTTGTCGTCGCGCCTTTTTTTTTTTGTTGGGAGGGCGCGCTCTGGGTGGCCTCGTGCTGAGTTGTCCCCGGGGACATCTGGCATTGCAGGGGACGGTGGAGATGTTCCAAGTGAGAATCCTTCAGGCAGCTGCTCACTGTTTGTCGTCGCGCCGAGAGACGGCGACGCAAGTGGCTCGAGTGCTTCGCTCGCAGCGGGCCATTCATGGTCCTCAAGGTCGTTCCTGTCCACGTCAAGCGTCACATTGCGGAACGTCGCGTCGACGGCGAAGAGCGGACACGCAGGAAAGCGTTCCTTAAACTCACTGGACGTGATCATATCGGTTAAGGAGTCCAACATACGAATAAGCGGTGGGCAGCAGGGGCATCGAGGAGCCCACAGAGTCAGCAGGCACAACAACGGACCAGATCCGGTGGCTCCTGCACGGAATCTGTCTTTTGTGCGAGTATCGTTGTTGTCCGCAGTCCCTAGCTGTTGGTATCTGTGATGTTGGTCAGTCAGCTCATTCGAAAGACGCTCCAATCGTTTCGCTTCATGTACGGTGCGAACTTCGCCTCGTACAAGTCGCGGAAGCGTGGATTGCACTGCCTTGAAGGTTGCTTTGAGGGCACCGGTGGTAAGAGGGTCAATGTCTTCTGGAGGCGGCGTTTCTCCTAGCAGTGCCTTTGGCCAGCGCCCGATGATCGCATTGATCGCAAAGTCTCGGATTTGGTGGTTACTAATGAGTTTGAACACTTCCACCTTACGGTCTGCTTTGACGCATGGAGCGGGTTGTGAAAGGTCTAAAATAAACGCAGAGGAGTTTGGCATGTCGATCAGCCCAATAAAAGGAGTTCGGCCATAAATAGAGAGCGCCTTCTCGCAGATCTCCATGTGCGCATCCGTCTGGAAGTTGATGCGTGGATATGACCACGGCGCAGTTCGCGCAGCGAGTAAGATGGCGGCGTCAAGCTGAGCAGGATCTTCCTCGTAACGTGGCGGCTCAGTGTTGGACGGGGACGTGCGGCCTGGAGACCCACCACCTGCTACAGTGGTGCTGTTGCTGCTGCTGCTGCTACCAATGGATTTGATTTTCTCCATAAGCATGTGAAACGGTTCGCAAATGATTTTTCCTGCACAAGGTGTGCTGCACAGAACCCACACTCTCCCCGCACCGAATAACTTTTTGGACGCTGGGGAAAACTCTTGCCATTGTTGGCACTCTGCCTGTACGTCAAATTTATGGTTTTCTTCTTCTTCACGAATTTTGCGAACTGGAAAGCACTTGTCGCCTTCGCATACATACGTTTTGTGTTGGCGACCGTTGGCGTTAACAGTGCTGTCAGCGTTAGCGGCTGCTTTATTCTGGCACGAAGTGGTGATATTGTCGTCCAGCGTGGCAGGCATCGTGGTGGTGTGGCTTAAGTTTTGCTGTGAAACGTTGAAGGGTCCACTATCGCGTGTGCTGGTGATGTTTTTAAACGCAAAAAAATTTTAATCTCTTTGACTATGATCTGATGTTGTACACAATCCCTTCGGAAAGCGAATGTGCGACCTTAGCGGTGGAAATGGGAAGAAAATAATACGGAAGGAAAGATCCACAGAATGCTGATTCAACCATCGCGTGGCAATCACAACTCTTTTTTTTGCGCACAACTTGTACCAATCAACGTACGAATAATTTGGAAATGCTTTGTCTCACTGCCGATAAGGGGGATCGTGTCATACAACAAGAATAGTGTGGCCACGTTGAAATACGCACATGGCCAGCAACAACAACAACAACAACAAGTGCCTCACAAAAGCTCTGTGACGTTGTAGTGATGCGACTAACGTGATGATGTCTTCTTACATTTCTTTGCGGGCAAGCTCAGTGCCCTGGCGTGGAAGTCAGGGTGGCACAACTGGGCGTGCAGAATAATGGTGGGTGCCTTCAAGTCCGCCTCACTGCTGTCATCCTCTGGAGCCACTTGCAAATAGTTCTCGAAGCTGTCGTCCATGACCACCGCCTCGCCCTCATCGATCTTCACCGCCTCCTCGGCGATGTTAAGAAGCAGCGTGTTGCCTGGGGCAACGAGCGGCATCATGAGCTGCAGTACGATGTTGCTCGAGCCGACGGATCGCTGCGTCTCTAAGTCATGAGACAGTCGCCAAATATCCAACGCTAAGCTTCCGTTGCACTGCGTCATGTACGCGTCGTTGGACTCCAGCACAGTGGTGACCAGTCGCTTCGCTTTGGCGCATGTTGCCTCACCTAGCTGATTGCAGTTGTACTCCTGCCACGTGTGAGATGCGAACAGAATCGTACGTTCCCAAGACAGATCGCTGCGTCTCTAAGTCATGAGACAGTCGCCAAATATCCAACGCTAAGCTTCCGTTGCACTGCGTCATGTACGCGTCGTTGGACTCCAGCACAGTGGTGACCAGTCGCTTCGCTTTGGCGCATGTTGCCTCACCTAGCTGATTGCAGTTGTACTCCTGCCACGTATGAGATGCGAACAGAATCGTACGTTCCCACGTGCCCTGCTTCAAGAACATGGACATCGTCTCCGTGTCGTTAGAAAACATAAAATTTGGGTTGCGAACTGCCTTGGCGACCTCGTCTTGCAACCCCATAAAGCCCTTCACGACGTCCGCTGGAAACGACGTAAGGCTCCACACTGGGGTAGCAGTGAGGTCCTTGCGCAGTAACATCTCAGGCCGTTGAAACGGGTTGCAGATGGTGCCGCGTTGAACCGCCAAATCGAACAACTCACGCGCTTGCTCCTCGCGTCCCGCCTCGAGCAAGTGCTCTCCGAACGATGCAGGCTGCGCACTCACACGTCCGCTCTCGTAACACTCATCAAGCATTTTTGCTAAGGACGCCTGAAGCTTTGCAGATGTTGCCTCACTCTTTGCGCTACGGTACATGACAGTGAGCTGGCTTGCGGCAGCGCAACGCTCGTCCGCAGCGTCATCGTCGTTAAGAAGCGGCAGGATGGAAAGTGGTACCTCCTCGACGGGAACGGTGGGGTTGCGAGGGTCGTATGAGTCGGCCTTGCTCGGGTCTTTGTGCACGAGGAGTCGAGCAACTCCCCATCGGCCAAGCAACGTGCGTGCTTGGGGGATGACGGATGACACAATGTTTGTAGGATCCACTTCATTGCGCCTCAACCACACCGACACAAGATCCTTCAGTTGCAGCACCACCTCGAGAAGATTGTTGAAGTGAGACGCTTGACCGTACGTCACCGCAGCACATGGAATTGCTACAAGGGAATCCTCACGCTCACGGAAAAACTTCTGCACGAGCTCAGAGCCGTAATGTTGCCCATTTCGAGCAAGTGTTTGCGATAAAATGGTGTAGACAAAGTTGAAAACATCTTTGTCGCCGTGGACTGAGTACAACCCTTGGCCTGTGGCGGCGCAGCACCACCCATGGCACAGGTCTTCCAGTTGAGCAACCAGCACGGACAGATCGTTGTAGTCCGCTGACTGCTTGTCCAGCCGATCCTGGATGATAGTCTCCCCAGCAGAGCGATCCTTTTCAATTGAGCATTGATGACTATTGGGGTCCTTGTCGCACGTATTTTCCTTTGCAACCGCTTCACCACTGAGCAATACGACCAGCCGATCCTGGATGATAGTCTCCCCAGCAGAGCGATCCTTTTCAATTGAGCATTGATGACTATTGGGGTCCTTGTCGCACGTATTTTCCTTTGCAACCGCTTCACCACTGAGCAATACGACTGCGGCAAGGATAGACGCTGAAAGACAAACAAACGCTGATGACATGCGCATGGCGCCTGAAAATGACTCTCGTGTTAATGGAAAGCAACGGAAGAAGCACGTGCACGGAAACTTGAAATTTGCTTACTGTCGCTGCGAATCGAACATTTGTGTTTGCGTGTTACGTTTACAAACGACATAAAAATTGTGAAGAAGGGTAACACTCACTCATACACGCACGTAGCGCACTGTGTTCAATTCGTTTGTGGCGACATGCTCCCCACCCCACTCGCGGGAGAGCAACAAAACTAGAAGTAAAGAGGTCACCACTACAGAGGACACTTCACGTTCACCTTTCAGCTATCCGCATCTTACGCAGTTTTACCGGCTGCGTCACTTCCAGCAGCAACCGCCTCGGTAATGGGGTTCACCATACGCAGTTTGTTGTCCACGATCTCTTGCTCAGCGGCGAGCTTAGAAGTATTCGCGACAAAGCGCTGGCCACGAGAGCCGCCGAACTGGTGCTGTGCCATACTCATAAAGGAGCCGAGGGTCACCGTTGAAAAGGGATTCTCGCCATCCTTTGTCACAGATTTCACTGCAGCGGCACCAATGTACTTGCCGTCGGCGTCGTAGTCCTCCTTCCGGTGCACAACAATGGTGCTCTCCATCAGATCTTTCTCACGAACTTCTCGAGCCCTGCGCTCATTCTCAAGATTGATGAGCTGGATGGTGAGGGCATCCTCCTGTGAGCGGTACTCCTCGTCCTGCGCCATGACGCTCGCTAAGCTGGGATTGACCAGGCGCTTCTCAATATCTCCGTTCCTCGTATCCAATTCCAACGAGCTGGGTGTCATGAGGTAACGCGTGCCGTAGTCCGGTGGTGGCTCAAGATTCGTCGCCTTCGTCGTTGCACTATTCATGTAATTCTGGGCGGAGTTACCGAACCCAATCATATCTGCACGATCAATGGTTCCGTTGAGAAACGCAGCAATCACAACGAGAGCGCACCCGCCGAACATCATCACACCAATGACCAGGTACCACGTCTGCTTCCAGTTCTCACGCCGAGATTGGAGTTCGTTGTCAATGGCCGACCGGGCATTGTCCACCTGATCCTTGTAAAAGGAGCGATTCTTCTTCACAAACATGACGGAGTCTAAGTACTCAAGCATCACCTCGGCGGCCAAGATCGTCTCTTGTTGATTGGCAAAAGATTGTTCCTTGTACACTTTGACCCAACGCTCCTCGACGATGGCGCGAGTGAGTGTCGGAAGTTCGCTTTCGGAAATACCGAGCCTCTTTGCTGCGTGGTGGACTTCCATCCACTTCTCCGCCTCATCGAGATCCACGTAGTTGTCTAACTTCATACCTGTCTTGCGCTTGAGTGGGCCAGTCATCTCCTTAAATTTTGCAGCGCTGGCCACTGGATCCCACGCCTGATTTGTCTTTAGAGGGTTGTAAATGTCCTTTGAGGTCATCTCCTTGGGCTTGTAGTGACCACCAACGTTGTCAATAGTAGTCATCCATCGATCAATGAAGTTCTTGCCCATAACAGGAGCTTTTGCCCAAGGGCGGCACCGACGCAACATCTCTTTCCGTGACGCTCTATTATTATGATCTACCCAGCAAAGCAACACCAAAACCCAAAACAAAAGAAAGCGCAGGCTAAAATGTTCTTAACAAACTTTAGTCAATACCGTACAACAAAATTCAGGAAGGTCTGAGTAAGAGTCGGAAGAAGAAAAAGAGAAAAAAAAAAAGAGCCCCCAACTGGATGGAGCACATGCGTGTCACTCATCCTCGTCGTGGTCGTGTTGCACCCACGTCTCCCACACCGCCACTTGCCCACGACCATGCTTCCCCTTCCGTTTGCCTAATGACTTGTCCTTTCGGTATTCACGTCTGGTGGGTTCGTCTGGATCAGCCGCCGACTTGGTGGGTAGCGTTTTTGCCACCATTCCGTTGGATCCGTGCGCAGTGGTAAAGTGGTCCGTTGAGAGGCCGCCATCGATGCACATTTGAGCAAACTGATCGTCATCGAGGTCTACCACCGGTGACGACAGTGGAACGACGACAGGCGCAATTACAGCACTTAGAAGTGTGACAGGAACCTCCCGCACAGCTTCTCGGTTGACAACACCGACACCACGAAGGTTACGCCGCAGGAACGCCTCATACTCTTCCTTGTATTCCTTCTTCCAGCACTTCTTGACTTCCGTCTTGGAAAGGGGATACTGGAGAAGCCGCCGCTTGCGGTCATCCTCAGGTGCCACGGCGAGCGCACAAGGAATATGATGATCGTCGCACCACCTCAGAACGTAGCATCGAGCGTGCCAATATCGTTGAATAGAGCTGCCGCCTGACTTTGACTGTGACATGAGAGCTTCACGCAACGGCTTAGTAAGCCCTTCGAGACTGCACATTGCTTTTGGTGTGGAATACGTGGCAATGTGAAGCCATAGCGGCACAAACGCATCACTGCGCAGCAACGCAGAAATAGCAGAGCGACTGATCGTTCCCTCGTGCCACTCGGAATTGATTGATGAGTCTCTTGTAGCTTCTACAGATCCCATGATGCTAATAATATCGACAGAGCGTAGATCCTCAAGCTTGGGAAAAAAGAAAAGTTGATAAACGTGGTGTCGAGGCATGTAAGCAAGTGATAACGCGATGTAATTCGCTTTTTTTCTGAAATCCGTCTCATGTAGAATTAGCAACAATCCATTTGAAATGAGAAACATTTACAAAAAAATACGAGAATGCTCTCATCTCGACAAGAAACTCAAAAGTCACAGGAAGCGTATCTCACTCAAATTTCTGCCGGCACGCCAACTTGACAAGTTGAGCAAGTGCTTTGCGTGGATTCGATGAAAGGGAATTCAGTTGCTTTGCATTGAAGGCAGGTGTCTCACTGTTGCGGGGAGCATGGCTATCCCCTCTCGACGGCCTCGATCCACCTACCATTAGAGGGAGCGTCGACTGCATCTTCGCCGTCGAGGCCGTCGCCGAAGAGCTCTCATTGTAGTAGGGAAGGATTGGCTGTGTTCCTCGGCGCCACCCCAAGCAACCCATTACGCCAGTGATGGCAAATAACACCACAATACCCTCCACCGATGCAAGGACGCTAAACGCAACAGACGCGTCCGTTGCTTCTACAGCGGCGCACACGAGAGCAATCAGAACGAGGATCGAGTTGGAGACGGATAGCACATGATCAAGTCTGGAGGCACAGGGATGAAGGAGAACATGTGCTACTACCAAGCCCAAGCAAACAACGACCATCGACCACGTACAAGCATCTGCGGCGACACAAGCTGCCGAGTTAGGGACGGACGCCACCACGCCAGCAATCATACCAAGTGCCATCACGACGGACATCTCAACGGTGTAAAACCAATGTCGTCTCGCTCCATACGGCGTAAAGAGCGATCTGCACGTTTGACCAACCACCACGGCCCTTGCATCGTTTCGTTGAACTAGCGCATGTCGCCACCGCATTTGCGGCTCCACAAAATGTCGAAAACGCGACAAAAAGGTGATTTGCTTAGCACGGCTGCGAGTTGTAGGTGGTTGCTGAAGTTCCACCGGGTCGCATCGAAATGGAAAGGGACGAAGTGGACCCATCAGTTGCCAGGTCCACCACATCACTGGCGCTGACCATGCGACGATGCCGCAAACACCAAAAATAATCGTTCCAGACGCATCTCCCCGCTCGTCATCAGCAGCGTAAAAAAAAAAAATCAGTTGCCAGGTCCACCACATCATTGGTGCTGACCATGCGACAATGCCGCA
>CYKH01000302.1:0-28119 GCA_001460835.1 Bodo saltans | reverse complement strand
AGAACGAATGACTTTCGATAAGTTCAACACGACTCTTCCTGCAATGCGAGCCGATTGTTGACGCTGCGCACCGACCGTTGGCGCCGAAATTGCAGTGCTGCGCGCAGCGAAATTGCCTTTGCGCGCTTCTTCATCGTTGTCTTCGTCGGAGGACACCGCGTCGCCCTCCTCCACCTTGATGCCCATCGCCTTGTGCAGCAGACCGGAGACGATGCTGTTCGTCCCACCGTGCTGACCTGCAGACGCTGCAACGGCCCCCAATCGGCTCAATGCAGCAAACGCATCCAGTCGGAGGACAATCCTACAGCGATCACTTACGTAGCCAATACCTCGGCGCATCGAATCCCATGAAATCAGCACGTCGGAATCTAACCCTTGAAGATGCGCCACGACTCGTTGGAGTAAGACAGATTCTGACGCACAGTGAACGACGTTGGAAGACAATGGGGAGGAGGATGCAACACGTGATGTTGATGGGAGGGGGAGGGGTGCAGTCGACGATGCATTACTGGAAGAATCAAATGCTTTGGGAAGGTGCGGCGAGGTACCCACCATCCAGTACCGCACATCAATGTGATCCGTGTGCGTGCTCGTCGTGGCAATCCCCACCGCTAAGATTGGATGGAGTGAGGTGCGGCGAGGTACCCACCATCCAGTACCGCACATCGATGTGATCCGTGTGCGTGCTCGTCGTGGCAATCCCCACCGCTAAGATTGGATGGAGTGAGCTGTCGCTGAATCGATCTGGCTCTGCATCTGCAATCACGTCGATACAACAAAGCGTAAGCATCGATATTTTTGGTGGGCCTCCCTGCCCAGCGGTGCCGCCGGTAGTCGACGTGCCGAACACAGAGGTACCTCCATTCGAAGGCATGCGTGGATTCTTCTTAGAGGTCATACGCACCGGTGGCGGCTTGCGTTGCGGTCGCCGCATCCCCTCTGCCCTGCGGTCGCCACTTTTGGGGTTCGCTGTGACCGTTGTGAGCATCGGTGCCGTGGCCCTGCTCAACGAGCGCACATTCGCACCAGTGTGAATGTTGGACAAAGCGTCGTTGTCCCCTCGCAGCAAAGGATTCACTGGAAACAGCTCAAGACACAACATTTCTTGACGCGTCAAGTGAGCACCACGTGCCTCCCAACGACTATCTAGGGGTTCTACAAAGGAAGAGGAGATGCCCTCCTGATCTGCTACTTGAACAGCGGGAGACGTTGTGGGTTTCAGGTTGGTCGAAGCGGTGGTGGTTCGCATTGATACTGATATTGGAGGGATGGAAACAGCAGCGGATGTGTCAAACACAATCGATGAGTGCGCTGATCGACTGCTAGCGTGTGATTCGGCAATCTCTTCGCTCACAACTGACACCGGATCGTTTTCGTTTGCCTCCTGAAAACGTCCGTCGTCGTGCTCCTCGCGTGGGCGGCCGGTAGTCGACGTGCCGAACACAGAGGTACCTCCATTCGAAGGCATGCGTGGATTCTTCTTAGAGGTCATACGCACCGGTGGCGGCTTGCGTTGCGGTCGCCGCATCCCCTCCGCCCTGCGGTCGCCACTTCTGGGGTTCGCTGTGACTGTTGTGAGCATCGGTGCCGTGGCCCTGCTCAACGAGCGCACATTTGCACCAGTGTGACTGTTGGATAAAGCGTCGTTGTCCCCTCGCAGCAAAGGATTCACTGGAAACAGCTCAAGACACAACATTTCTTGACGCGTCAAGTGCGCACCACGTGCCTCCCAACGACCATCCAAGGGCTCTACAAAGGAAGCGGAGATGCCTTCCTGATCTGCTACTTGAACAGCAGGGGACGTTGTGGGTTTCAGGTTGGTCGAAGCGGTGGCGGTTGGCATCGATACTGAATTTGGGGGGATGGAAACAACAAGGGATGTGTCAAACACAATCGATGAATGCGCTGATCGACTAGTAGCGTGTGATTCGGCAATCTCTTCGCTCACAACTGACACCGCATCGTTTTCGTTTGCCTCCTGAAAACGTCCGTCGTCGTGCTCCTCGCGTGGGCGCTTGCTCTCGCGCCGATGCATCAAATCCTCTGTGTTGTCGATCGAGGAAAACGTCAGATGCCTTGGCGCATGGACCTCCTCCCGGCGTTGCACGTTTGGAATATTTCTTCAACAGAAAGGACGTGCGGGGGACGCTGAGAATGCTGGCGAGCCATTTCAGTTGCATCGTCCAGCACGCGGCCGCTCAACGAACGTGCAGAAAATGACAGAAGTGATGGAGACGACAATGAGGACCTTCGCTTCGTAAGTGCTTGCGACGAAAGCCTTTTCATCGCTGAGCGAGACGTTCCAGCAGGAAAGAGGTATCCAGGCACTGCCACCACACCCCCATCCGGACGTGAGATGTCGTGCAGCGTGCCATCAGAGGATACAAAAGAGTATCGACAAAGGTACTGCTCTCTTTCCCCAACCATCGAGGTTGCCGTCGCCGTTCTGTTGGGTGTCGTCACGACATCAACCCTCACGCCGAATTGCAGGACCCAAAGAGCATCCATCACGTCCATGTGGTTGGTAAGAAACAGTTCATCTTGCACCAGGCGATGGTGGCGGAGAAACTGAGGCGCTTGCGTATTCCAAGGAGTATCCTCGACGGTTGTGTACCACTGAACCGAAACTTGTTTGTCGTCTCGCTCCTCCTTGACATGAAAAAACAAAAATGCAGCGTCTTCCTCATCCGTCGCGAAATCCTTGACGGATTCGTTGGAGTGCAGTGAACCGCGTCGCACAAACGTTCGAAGCATTTTCACATCCCATCCAACAAGCCGCGTCTCCACGTTCACGATCATTGGGGTCCTTACATCAGGTGACCCGTCACCACCCAAAACAAACGTGTTGCTCGTGTCAGCGGTCAATCGGTACGTTGGAGCTGTCGGTGTTGCGGTGGACGCCACAGCCATCGGTGACAGTAAGAACAGCGGCGCATCGTCCTCAGCATGCATGGCCACATCTTGGTGGTAGTCATCGAATAGAGGTCGTTCATCATCATCATCATCATCATCATCATCATCATCATCATCCATCATCGTTCTGTCGACATCAGCTTGTTGTTCCTGCTGCTGCACCAGCAGCATCGTTGGGTCCGCAGCATCGTCTCCGAAAAGATCGATGTCATCGCAGCACTCCTCTTCCGCACGAGCAGAAACGTCAGAGCTGCTGCTGCTGCACGACGGAGCATCGTAGTCGACATCACGAGCATCATCTTTGTCGTCATCGGCGTCAGATATGTGCAGCTCCGCCATAGGGTCGCCTTCATCGGCAATGAAGTCCAACAGATGAAGTGTCCCACAGGGGCGGGAAAGTCTCATGAAACCATCTTCATCGTTGTCATCATTGTCATCGTCGTTAGTAAGTTCCGGAAGAGTAGGATCTGATGACGACGATTCAGCGACGTAGCGACGCATCAACTCATGCAGTGGCGTCGTCGTGTTTGCCAATTGGCTACTTCGGTTGGCATCATTGCTGCCTGAGTCAGTCTGTCCCTCACATGACTTCACATCGGCAGGGCCATTTGCCTTTCGGTGGTGGAAATATTTCTTTGCGAGCCGCATCATGTGTGGGATCATAGGATCTTGCCGTTGAGCAGACGCCACAGTGCCGTAGCGCCCCTCCACCGGCTTTACCGCATCCCACAGCACAGCAGGTGGATGATTGTGGTCTCTCACGTATTCACGTAATGAACGCTTTACTCCGTTTAGTGAACTTCCAGGCGTCGTACAGGGGGGCAAACACTCTGGCGTTACGTCTACTTCAATCTCAGCCGTTGAAAGACGAGGAAGGTCCCAGTCCTCCGGAGCACAGGTGCACCCATCTAAAACATCCTCCGGAAATCGTGGGGCAGTGACCAGATGTTCGTCGGGTCCACCAACCCCGGTAGCAGCAGGGTAAGGTCTTAGGATGCCACCGTCTGTAATCTCCATCACCCCAGTTCCTACTAAGCCGTATTCCACCATAAACTGGAAGTGGAATGGGATGTGTGCTTCATGCGGCTGCCATGACCTCCCACCGACATGCGATGTGGTTTGTAGCAAGTTGGCCAACTTACTCACCATCGAAGGCTGATACACAAAGACCTTAAAGTATGACTGGGGGGCTGAGTGATATCCGTAGAAGGGGATGCCCTCGACAAGTGCGACGTGGTGGAGGATTCTAGACCCAGGGGGGAGGCGCAGTTTCGATATCGCAACCGCCTCGAGCATAGCACCAAAGTGCAACGAGTTCATTGGGGCAGACGAAGAAGATGATCCACCAGGGTGGCAGGGGACACAGAAGAAAGGAAAGTAATTGTGAACATGGCAGCACACGGACTGGTAGGGGGATTGGGCAGCAGTCCGGCCAAAAATATGGAGCACCGGGACGTGCGGAGTCGCTCTGCCAAACATAGGATTGAACAGCGCGTCACCGAGGCGCTCATCTGGAGGGCAAAGGCTGTACTCAATGCTGAGAATTGTCAATTTCATATTACAATCGGCAAGAAACAGTAACCTTTGTTGCACAACGACAAAAGGGGGAAAGTGAAATGCAGAACCACAACAATGCATTGTTTAGTAGCAAGAGGACTTAAAACGAGGAAAGAACGACAAAGAAAAAAAAGAGAGCAATGAAGTTCGTGTTTGCTCAATCTAAATCTCACAATCAGGAAGTGGACCGAGATGTAGACAAGCGCCAACTTCAGCTGCGATCGATAAGCCATAGCTGCCGCATAACCTCAGCCGCAACTTTCTTTTGCAGCACCCTCTCATAATGGCATCCGTCGGACATGGCCTTGAAAACTGCTCGCTGCCCAGCAACAGACGCTACAGGAAACGATCTCACAAAATGAATTTTCGTCTCGTTGCATTCATTGTAATACTTCGAAAGGACAGGTGATGCAGAATGCAATTCGGACCATATCGCAGAACTATTGACGCTGTTCGTCTGAAATACCGATGTTGGACGATGTGTTTTGTCGACTATGTCTGACGCTTCCCGAATCGCATCGTGCATCAGATCGTCGAGAACTTTCGAGTGCATATCAACAAGCAACAAACGTCGCTGCGATACGAGTGAATTTTCACTGCCGCTGCTGCGAGAAGTCTGCAGCGACAGCCTCAGAACTGTCGACCGAATCGACTCAACGACCATCAACATACACAGAGAGACATTTCCATGGTAAAATCCCTCTCGTCGCAAGAACGACCTCTCCCGGTGCTTGCGCGACGCCGCCCGTGTCACGTTCACGATAATTTTTTTTGTCGTCGGAATCAGTGACTGTTGTCGACGCCACAGCGAAATTGTAGTGGCGCACATCCACCTCAGGGTGTGTGCCGTTGACGCACGGCCCAGAACACGCCAGCCGAGTCCAACGTCCGACTTTCTTGGGATACCCAACAGAAGTACTGTCGCCAACAAATGCGACCCGCACTTCTGCCTTGTCGTAGGCAAAGCAACCTTGGGTCGCCCTTGGGGAGTACTGAAGCATCCCATCGTATGCCTCATTTGCAGCGATAGCAGATTCATTGGCCCGCAGCTCAATATCGTCCTCAAAGAGCGGCGTCAAATTATCGTCTTCTTGTTTGGCGACATTCTCAGCAGACTCGTTGACCGTTGTGGAAGTGTTTGGTGCTAAAGTCTGATGCTGGTCATCCTGACGCTTCTGCGCAAGGTGAAACTGGTGATTGGCCTCACGCTTGAGTGACACGAAGCCATCGCCTTTCAAAAAGCTGGCGTGACGAAACCAGGACAAAAGTGCAGACTGAGCAATTCGAGCAGCAAAGGTCCCTGAGAACTTGCACGTCACGAATATCTGTGTTATTATTATGATGCTCCTCAACATCACCTCTTCGTCGGCTTCGAGCAACTTCATCTTCTCTTTTGTGCGTACGACGAAGGGTAGCACCAGGCACGGTATCGGTACTGTTCAGTGGCGACGCCAACGCCAGTCGCGGAATACCGTGGGCTGCCTCCTCCGCCACGAGAACATCGCTCAACAAGTGTTCTTCTTCCCACCACATCGGCATCATCATTGTGGTGAGCCAAATACTACAGTCACGCTGCAAACCGGCGCGCTCGTCTGCAAAGCGGATTTGCACTTTGTGCGCGCCAATCGTTCACCGTTGTATGGTTTCTCGTCTTACGCATCCACCTGTTGGCGCTCCAATGTGGCCAATCGGTCACGTTCGAACTGAGTGCCGTTAAAGAAATCACAAAACGCCGAGACATGTCGCGCAGTTCTGTTCCAGGTGATGAATTCATCTCGGCTGTCGCATATGTAATGGGTTCTCACATGTGGAGTGCGATGTTTTGTGGCAACGCGTAAGATCGTGGATTCCGAAACCCGTTGCACTTCGGCGGCCGCGCCTGACGATGAGCAGCGGGATAACTCCAGGCACTGGACTGCCACTTCGTCTACGCACGATCGGATGTCGCGTAAGTGACATGCAGCAACATGAGCACTCGTGTTGACGTGCCTCTGCCCAATCAAGAAGCTTGAAATCGCAGCTAGCAGAGTGCTCTCGTGCCGCTCAAGGCGCGGCGGTTTCGTTCGGGGGTGGTCTTCTATAGTCCTGGAAAAATGGGAAAGCACAGCCGGAAAGTACAAAAAAAACATGTTTTGAGCACCGCCGGAGTGGCTACTAAGCCCTGTGCGGGCGAAAAACACCATATTTGAAGTTTTTGTTGTTTTTTTGAATCTTGAGCAAGGACAAACTGATCCAAAAGAGCACGAATTCTGCGTCTTTCTGCGCTTCCAGGACAAGATTTGCTGAAAGGCTCTTGCACCTTCGCCAGCTTCCCCTTCAATTATCTGCCACCCTTCTGAGAGTGTGTACAACAACAGTAGAAGAGCAAGACAAGTGACTGGCCGCGCACATTCATATCGGCGCTTTAGCATTGCTATTTTTTGTCAAGAAGAGATCGTCGGGTGATCAACTGACCTCTTGTGCATTTTCGGTGACTAGTCAAGCTTTACAAGATTTCGTCATTGTCATAGTTTAGCAAACATCAAAGGCATGTTGAGGCAGTGGAGTCGACTTGCAACCTTCTTGTTGGCAAATTTCAACGGATAATTGTGTTTCTTTGACAGCGTTCGACCGTTCTCATGCGTCGACACGTTGCGTCGACAATAAGATCGTTTGACCTCAAGTGTCCGCCGTCAGACAATCAAGAGCATCTCAATAACACATTTGCCGCGTACACCATCCGCCACTGGGAGAATAAAACAGATTGGCCCATACCTCGCGTCATACTTCTTCTCACAAGGATTAAGAGACAAAAATAAGCCACTTAAATCCCAATCCATCCGCAATGCGACGAAAACGTTTCGATATCGGCTGCAGATGCGTGCGGAAGCATCGTCTGGCAAGCACCGCGCATTGTCTCTGTTTTAAAAAGAGAGTTCCTGCACCTTTCCGATTCATTGGTGATGTTGCGAATCACAGCACAAATCCACCGCACAGCGTCGGGTGTCGTGGCATAAGGGGACATGCCCACAAGCACGTTCACGATGGCTGGCGTCGCAAATACCAATTTGATTGATTTGTGTGGCACACTCGTAACACTACAAATCGCCATGGAAACCCCGCACACAGCATCGGGCGTGGTGGCGTGGATCGACATCCTTCCTAAAGCATCCAAAAAAGCTGTCGTCGCAAACGCTTTGATCGGTGCACCTGGCACGCCCGCGAGGCTGCAAACAGCACGAGAGAGGCAACACACAGCGTCGGGCGATGTAGCATGAAACGACATTTTCAAGCATGCGTCCACTACGGGCGACGTACTGGGCTTGGCGATTGCGTTAGAAAGCCAACGCACAACGCTGTTCGTCGTTCCAAATGCGTTGCTTCGCTCTGGCGTTAGAAACAACGCGGTGATGCCGACAGATGCATGCGGGCCGCTCATGATATTGCTGATTGCACTAGAAAGCCAACGTACCGCGTCAGGCGTCGCTGCGTAGTTTGACATTCTCATTAACGCGTCCACCATTGGCGTAGTTGCAAACATCGCCCTTACCGACGCATCAGCCTCACCAGTGATGTTGCATATCGCAGCAGATAGACGATGCACGCTGTTCGGAGTCGTCGCGGAGTTCGACATGTCCACAATCGCGGTTATGATGGCAGGCGTCGCAAACAATGTTTTCACCGATGCATCTGATTTACTTGTTAGATTGAAAATTGCAGTAGCAAGGCACTCCACAACTTTGGGCGTCGTTGCGCAGTACAACACTCTTAGGATCTCACTCAACATAGCCGACGTCGCAATCAATGCATTGGCAGAAGCATTTGCCACGGGTGCGATGCTGCAAATCGTCGAAATCACTAAGAGCGACGTCTCGTGCGTCGGGGCGCTCCGTGACAATTCTAGAGAGGCGTCCACAAGTGCTCTAGTTGCTAGCAACGCACCAGCCGATGCGCCGGCAGCGCGCCTTACGTTCATCATTATGGTTGCCAGCTGATGGCTGGAGTCATTCTCCGAAAGACGTGCCGAAGCATGTGGTACTGTCGACGTATGGTCTATCATTGTTATCCACGCGTCAACAATACCCTCCATCGCAAAGAACTTGTTGACCGATGCGTCAGGTCCGCTCATTAAGTGCAAGATTGTGCCTGATAGGAAGCGTACAGCCTTCGGTGTCGTAGCATTATGAGACACACGAGCAAGCGCGTCGACAGTGGTCTTTGTCGCAAATAGCGCTTTGACCGATGCATCACGACAGCACGTACTGTTACACATCGCGCCACAAAGCCACTCCACAGCGTCGGTTGTAGTAGCGCAGCTTGACATCCTCACATATGCGTCAACAACCGCATTGGTCGCAAAGGACGCTTTGGCCTCGTCATCAAATCCCTTCGTGACATGAAATACCGCGTTTGACAGCCAACGTACAGCATCGGGTGTCGTGGCGTAGAACGACATGCTCACAAACGCATCCGCAGCGGCACGTGGAGCAGAACGCTTTTTGACAGGTGCACTTTCTCGAGATGCAATATTGCAAATCGCGGTGCATAGCCTTTGTACCGCCTCCGTCGTCGTCGCAAAGCCGGACAACGACGTAAATGGTTCGGTAGTGACTCTCGTTGCGAACATCTCCTTACTTGCCTCGTCAAAACCGGTTGTGAAATTACAAATTGCGGTGGTGAGGCACCACGCCGATGTCGGTGTCGTCGCATAAATCGATGCTCTCAGACACGCTTCAACAACGGTCCTCGTCGCAAACAACGCCTTCGTCGACGTGTGGGGACCGTTTGACAAATTGTTTAGTGCAGTAGCAAGCCACTGTACAGAGTCAGGTGTCGTAGCACGATGCGACATTCTCACAATGGCATCAACGACAGATTGTGTCAAGAACACAGTTTTGATCGATGCATCATCGGCTCTAGCAATGAGTCCTACAACACCACAAAGGAATCGCACACTATTTGGGGTTGTTGCATGATACGACATCCTTACAAACGCATTTACAACACCTTCGGTCGAAAACAACGCTTTCACTCTTGGATTAGTCCTGCGCGCGATGTTGCAGACAGCACTAGACAGCCAATGCACTGCGTCGGCCGTTGTTGCGAAGTTCGACAGTCTCATGAACGCGTCTATCACTTCGGTGACATCAAAGTTGCGCCTGGAATTTAAAGTAAAGAATCCTTTTGACCACCAGTGAACGGCAATTGCCGTCGTTGCGTACCTCGAAAGGCTCATAAATGCATCTATCATTGTCACTGTCGAAAACATCGCTTTAGTGCATTCGTTAAGCTTCGCGATGCTGAAGACTGCGGACGACAGCCAGCGCACAGCACCAGGCGTCGTTGCGAACGCTGCCATTCGCACAAGCATACCCACAACGACTGGAGAAACAGACACGACCTTTACAGTGCTTTCCTCAGTGATCTGAAAGAGCGCACAACAAACCCACTGGACGGCGTCGGTTGACGTAGCATAATTGCACATCATCATAAGAGCTTTCTTTACTGTCGCATATGATCTCTTTACAGGTGCATCGACATCACTAAGAACGCTGGAAAACGCACAAGAAAGCCACTGCACAGCATCCGGTGTCGTAGCATGATTCGACATTTTCACAAGCGCGTCAACGACAGATGCTGTCGCGAAAACCTTTGTGACCGATGCACTGGGCCTGCTCATGATATTGGCAATCACACCCGACAGGCAGTGTATGATCTCCGGCGTCGTGGCATGGTTGGACATTCTCACGAGGGCGTCAACAACGGACGCTGTCGCAAACAGCTCCTTCACAAATGCATCTAACGCACCTGAAATATTGACAATCGCACCCGACAGGGAGTGTATGGCCTCCGCCGTCGTGGCATGGTTGGACATTCTCACGAGGGCGTCAACGACGGACGGTGTCGCAAACAGCTCCTTCACTGATGCATCTGACGCACCTGTGAGGTTGACAATCGCAGACGAAAGGCAGCGCACAGCGTCTGGCGTCGTGGCATTGGTTGACATGTGCACAAGCGCGTCCACAATAGACGTTGTCGCGAACACCTTTGTCACCGATGCACTCGGCCTACCCATGATAGTGGCAATCGCACCCGATAGGCTCTGTATGGCCTCCGGTGTCGTCGCTTTGTTCGACATGTACACAAGCGCGTCCACGACTGGCGTTGTAAAGAGCTCCTTTTTCTCCAATGCATCACAAATGCTTGCGATATTGCCAATTGCAAGCGACATCCTCTCCACGGAAACGGGCGTCGTGGCGTTACTTGACATCTTCACGAATGCGTCCAGGATGGACGTTGTCGCGAATACTCGCTTCACTGACGCATTCGACCCACTCATGATATCGGCCATCGCATCTGAAAGGCACTGTATGGCCTCCGGTGTCGTGGCATTGGTAGAGATTCTCAAAATAGCGCCAACAACGGACGTTGTGGCAAATAACTTTTTCACTGATGCATTAGCCCCACTCGTGATATTGTTCATTGCACGCGCTAGGTTGCGCGCAGCGTCTGCTGTCTTGGCGTCGTACGACATGCTCACGAGCGCATCAACAACGGACGGTGTTGCAAAAAGATCTTTCGACAATGCATCACAAGTTCTTGTGATATTGCCAATCGCACACGTTAAGCTGTCCACTGCGTCCGGTGTCGTAGCGTACTTCGACATCCTCACAAATGCGTTTACGATGGGCACTGTAGAAAATGCTCGCTTCACCGACGCGTCAGCCGTACTCGTGACATCGCGGATCACACCCGATAGGCAGAGCACAGAGGCCGGTGTCCAAGCGTACTTCGACATCTTCACAAGGGCTTCCGCAACCGCCGGTGTCGCAAGCAGGGCTATGACGGACGCATCAGCGTCACATGTGATTCGAACAATCGCACCAGAGAGGCCACACAAAGCGTCGGCCGTTGTGGCATAGCTTGACATTCTCAGAAGCGCGTCCACAACTTGTGCCGTCGCAAATAGCCCTTTTAATGCATCGGGAATGTTCGTAATTGTGGTTGATAATGCATCAACGGCTGAAGCCGTTGTTGCGCAGTGTGACATGCTCACAAGCGCGTCTCTCATTTCGGCAGTCGCAAATGCAACTCCGAGCGAAGTGGAACCGGTGATGATAAAATTTATTTCAGAACAAAGGCGAGCAACGGCGTGCGGAGCTCTTGCACATTGGGTCGCTGCGACAAAAGCGTATTCGATTGCTGTGTCCATTGTGGGATCACGTCCAAGGCAACGGCGGCAAAAGCGGCAACACAATTGCTGAAGTTCTTTGTGATCGGAGCATGGGCCACCAGATCGCAGTTCGTCAAGAAACGCCTCCAGTTGAAGCTCCGCTTCGGACAATGCATCGATAGTTGCTGACATGGAGAATAGGTTCAGTGAGTGCACGCACACAAGTTGTGGGAGAGACTTTATTTTTGGTGATGCACGTTTCTGTCCAAGCAAACAACCGTTAACAGCAACAACACGAAATTCTGAAGTCAGTGAATGCTTGAGCCAATCGTATTGTCTAAGTATTATTTTTCGGGTAAACGAGACCAAATAGAAAAGGGACTTAGAAGTAATCTTGAGCGAGTGTAACAACCTCACATCACAGCATCGTCACCTTCGCTTCGTTCAACGAGCCAGATCTGTCGCATGACCTCCGCTGCAATCTTCTTCTGCAGGGGCTTCTCGTGGTGACATCCGTCCGCCATAGCTCGTGCGATGGCAACTTGTCCCGCAACCGACGTTAATGGAAACGCTCCCATAAAAGGGGTGTGGTTCATTTCTTTGTGAAATTCAGAGATAGAAGAAAGCGGCTTCGTCAGAACAGACCACGTTGATGATGAGGGCTGCGATGCGCTAAAAATCGTCGCTGACGGAGCAGCCACCGAGGAATTGCTAACGTCGGATTTTTGTGCGCTCGTTGATCGCTTGACTGCCTGACTGATGGCATCGCTCGTAAGGTCATCGAGCACCATCGAGAACATGTCCACGAGGAACACGTGCTGCCGTGTTCCGCCGCTGCGGCGTCGTGTCACCAACGACATACGAGCCGTTGTGAATCGGATCGACTCGACTAGTATCGCCATGCATGCGGACGCCTTCCCGTGACCAAAGCCAACTCGTCGTGAAGTAGAACGTTCGCGGTGCTTGCGCGACGCCGCCCGTGTCACGTTCACGATAATGCTGTCGAACACAGGCGCAGGCGTCAACACAAGCACATCGGGCTCCGCAGGAAGGCTCAAGTACGACAACAGCAGCGCCTCCAGCGAGGAGGTGAAGGCCGCCACGTCGAACTCAAGCGGATCGCACCGAAGGGCGTCGTTGGTGCCCAGCATCAGCACCACGACGTCCGGATCGTACTCCAAGCTCCTGCGGTACTGCCGCGTGCGTACATAGGCGTCGTCGTTGTCGTCGGAATCAGTGACTGTTGTCGACGCCACAGCGAAGTTGTAATGATGGATATCCATCGCCGGCAATGTGCGTAAGACTGACGTACTCGAACACGTATGAGAGGAGGGGGTAAGGTGCTAGGAGGATCCTATGCGGTGCCTGCATGATAGGGGTTGTTTACGCTGGGCGTGGAGTGCCGAAACTACACGCTACGTTGGTGCTACTCAACGGCCTAACACAACTTCGTAGGGTAGCTTGTGAAGTAACTCCAGTTGGCGTCACAGCAACCTAGCCTCGAGGCCTAACAGGAGTCTCAGACGGAACACATCTGTGGGCGTAGCGTTCGTTGCCTTCGATTCATTGCGAGATGACACCAATCTTTGCTTCGCCTCGTCATTCAAGGACTTCAACGTGCTGCGGAACTGGTGGTAGGCCTCTTGCCGTGGGGCACGGAAACCGTCACGTTGAAACAGTCGTGCGTGGCGCAGCCATGAAACGAGAACATTCTGCGCCGTGCGAATGCAAAGATCTCTAAGAACTGTAGCGTCACGAATCTCCGTGTTGTTTTTCTGCATGCCAAGTGATGCGGGGTACAAAGCAGAGTGCGGGAAGATATGGTACAACTTATCCATGCTTGAAAGTGCATTGACATCAACGAGCTGCCTGCAGGTTGCGATGTTCTCATACGTGGCACTGACCGCCCAATCGACTGCAACACGAATCTCGTCGTCCTTCCGCCTCGTCGCAAGAGTGCGGGAAGATATGGTACAACTTATCCATGCTTGAAAGTGCATTGACATCAACGAGCTGCCTGCAGGTTGCGATGTTCTCATACGTGGCACTGACCGCCCAATCGACTGCAACACGAATCTCGTCGTCCTTCCGCCTCGTCGCATGAAGTGAACGATTCGACAAGGTTGTGTTAGCACTGGAGGCAGAGTAAGAGCTGGGGGACATGCGGCGTCTTCCCTCCAGTACCTCCTCTGCGAGCGACTCATGACTAAAAAGATCAGGGATGGTCCATAGTGGCTCCATTGTTCTCTGCCACAATGCACAGTCGTCCCTTAACGCCTGTCGCTCAGCGGCGCTACGATTCATGTTGTCAGCTGCCCACTCCTCCACGATGGTAAGATTCCCCCTTGCGGTTCGCATCCACCGCACCTTCAGTCGATGCAATTTGGCCAGCTGATCGCGTTCGTGTTGTGTCTCGTTAAAGGTGGCACAGTACATCGTAAGATGACGGGAGGACACGTTCCACTCCATAAAGTCATTCCTCGTGTCGCATGTATAGTGCATCCTGGTGTGGCCACCACCGTTAGGATCGTTGCTGCTGGGGGCGGTGCGCTGCCATCGCTCTGCTGCCATCGTCATGATTGAGACGACGCGTGGCTTTATGATGGAAGAGCGCGTCGATTGTTGTTGTTGCACATGTGTGGGTGCAGCAGTACGGAGGGCATTCTCCGCCACCTCAACTCCCTGGTCGGTATCTATAGCGCTTGAATTGTCTACGCTCCTGTTGTTACCAGGGGATACATAATCAGGCAAAGGGCAGCGTGACACGTGCGTGCAGTGCTTCGACACCTCGTCCAGACATGTTCGAATATCGCTGTGAAATGAACTCAGAGCGCATGAGGGAATTCTGCCAGTCGCTGCGTAAGCGTTTCTCCGCTTGTTGTACAAGTCCAGCTGCACTCGAAGCAACGCGCCATTGGACTCCTGAGCGGCGCAAAGCCTTTCTACCGTTGTGTTGCCGGTATGGCAACCATGTTGTGGGGCGGTGGTCGCTGCCCCCCTCAACGACGATGATATCATGAGAGACTGTGTTGCCGGTATGGCAACCATGTTGTGGGGCGGTGGTCGCTGCCCCCCTCAACGACGATGATATCATGAGAGACGTTCCACTCCACAGCCAACAAGTCAAGTAGGATCACAGAAACTACCACCGCAAGCCATACGCGCAGGGGCACACGTTTCGACATGACTGATACCGTCGAACCCGTCAAATACTACGACACTGGGACACCGGGATTCCTAAGGTATATTCAAAGTCATGAACCTTCAAAGAGCTGACAAGGAATAGAACCGTTACAGCAGTGTATGGGCATTAGGGGTGCATCGAAAAAGTAAAATGAGAGAAAAGAGTGTGCCACGCCCATGCCAAATTGAACAACTTCAAACAGCGCCAATTTTGCCAGTGCTGCACGATCAAATCAAAATTTGTGACGAACCGTATTCTCAAGACATGCTACATCTTGCTCTGACGTCGACGCACAATCATTGCAGTGGCGGTGCCAGACACCAACCGAGGCTGCGTGATAATTCTTCCTTTAGTCACCCACACGTTGAAGTGTGCGATATGGTCCTCTGCAATGTCGATTAACCTTGTGTGGAACACGCAGCCCCATTGGGCAACGCTCGTTGACACGGGTACTGAGGCAATCTCCCGCCGGTCAGTGTCTACACTCATGACGTGCACAGGCTTCAGGTATTCTAGTTGCAAGTGAACAGTGACTGCTGGAAACACCTCAGGGGCACCGAGGGCAAGATATAAATGAACGCCGATGAGCGTGTCTAGTGTTGCTGCGATCAGCCCCCCGTGCATCGTTCCGTGTCGGTTCGCCATGCAAGGCCTGGGCCACGCAGGGAAACGAAAGGAACTTCCTACAGAAACAGGCGCACCAAGTATCACGACATCGTCAGTGCCTTCATTGTCGTCGTAGTATGGGCCGCTGCAGTGAGCATGGCTCATGAGGACACCATCCGCCAACAATCTTCTGCTTAGAATAGTTTGCTTAGAAAGCGTTTGATGCTCATCTGGACGAACCGTTGAAGAGGTTGGAGCCCTGGGCTCGTTGTGAAACTGTGCATTACCTAACGCGTGCTGAATGGTGAGCTGTGCCCCTCCACCTTTCGCTGTAGATATTGGTCTCCTATCCTTCAACATGTTCTGAACCCGTGGTCATTTAATTGTCGAAATCTGAAGCAACAAAAGGAAACACAAACAAAGAGGCAGCGCAACAACTATTGACAGAAAATGACGACCATGATAGAACGAAAACTTTCTGTTGTTGCACGCAACGTTCTTCACACAAAAAAACAGTGACGAGGGCACGGAAAATGTTTCGTGGCTCGTAGAGAATCACGCAGTCGACGTTGTCACGGGTGCATCAGATCCCGTCGCGTTACAACTGTTCTGCAGTAATAAAAGTGCAGCAACATGCTCCTCCACGACAGTCTGAGCCGCAAGGCACCAATCTAAATTGGCCATGGCGCATCGCACTGCCCGTCCCCACATCTCATCACTAACACTCCCGTGCTTTGGGCTGAACCCGCCCACTCTGCCCTCCTTGTCGATAGGAAATGGAGGAAAGGAACTGGCGTCGTGAAGGTCCAAACCAGACCGAGTCGACAGCTTTCCTTGAAGAAACTCAATCATTTCTCGTAAGCCTAGGCAATACGCCACCCATGCTTGACCAAATGTCTTCCAAGAAAAGAGCTTGTCCACGATGTAGAACTTGAGATCATCATACTTCACAGGCTTTTTGTTTGGGATGGGGACATCGATCATACTCTCCCAGCCGTTAGGGCGCAAGACGCATGAGTCAAGGCGACCTTTGCCGCTCCGTTGGACAACGGCGTCAAGGGCAGCGATGAGAAAACCACAGCCGCCATTGATTTCTGGGACGGATACTGCGTAGCTGCCGTAATTGGTAAAGATGTGGTAGGGCTCACCACCTGTCCGTCGAGCAATGTCACGTACAGGGAACTCGCGGCGGTGTTGGCCTTGTCGCTGCTCATGAGCACGAGGTGACGAGGGCGCCTGTGGTGACCCTCCTGGGGCGGGCGGCGCGACTGACTTGCCCAGCACCACGAACGAATGCGACAGAAGTTGGGAGGAGGTTGCCGCTGCTTGTTGTGGCTGCACAGGTGGCGTCTCCTTCCCCACCCGCACACCGTTGATGACACCTATCGAGGGGCATCCACTAGGCAGCTCAATCACAAATAATTCCCTTAATGTACTCTGGCTTTCTGCAAACTGCAGCGCCTGTATCGCTTGTTGTCGAGTACCCACGATGGCATCTCGATCGTCGTTGTTGCAAAACAAAGCGAGCTCTACCGAGTTACGCAGCGACTCCACAATGGCTTCCTCCTCGTTGATGAGCATCTCTTCTTCATCTAGTTCCGATTGGACGTTGCGCAGCTCGTGCAGCTTATCGTCTAGTTCGGAAAGCTCCCGCACAGATTCAGATCCTACCGCATCCAGGAGGCGACTGTACGCTAATGTTTGGGAAGGAGGGTGCTCCGAAGGGGACGAAGCAGTTGGCGTGCTGCCATTGTCCTGTTCTCCTGGATCTCTGGCAATCAACGCACACATGGCAACATTCTCAGAAGTGGGATGTAGATACGCCTGAGACGCGGAGACGAGGCTTTGCTCTCGATCCACACGATGCTGCAGGTCTCCAAGAACTTCTTTCCAGCACCCAGAGCATAAAGGAACGTTGATTAAGGCTTCCTCTGATATTTGTTCCAGGAGATCCCACGCCGCGTGCAGCAGCAGTGCGCGTTGAAGGTACGGACCGTATTGGGATGCGTCCGCAGCGGTTGCTGATGCTTGAAGGCCTCCACGTGGGCGCACGGCAGGGGTGGAGTCTTCCGCAGCCACGAATGCCGATCGTCTCTGCAGTGCGTCACGCATAGAGACGCTTGCCGGAGAAGCACCGCTGTCGTCCTCAGTGAGAACACGCGAGTGAGACACTTCTTGGATAGGCTCTAGCATTGCCGTGTCGACTCTCAGCAGCGGCTGTGCTTTGGCGCGCTCGCCGATCAGTGTGCTCAAGTGCACATTAGGAGCGAGCGTCAGCGGCATTGTGGAGAGGGTCAAAGGCGCTTCTTGGTAGCAGGCATCTCCATCCTCGCCACCAGCAGGTGCTGCCAGCCATGGGGCTGCTCTCACCTCGTCAAACATTGACGAAGGACCTGCCACAAACGACTCCGATGGGCCTCGTTGGTCTAATGATCTCTTAGCGGCAGCAATTTTCTTACGAATGGCTTCGGCTTTCGAAGTTGGTGCATCGCCTGTGAGGAACTCTACTGACACAGAGGCGTTGCTGCAATCCACAGCAAACATCCTGCGGCACTTGTTGCACTGAAGGCAAGAGCCATCCAGAGCCACGTGCGCCTCACCAAGGATCGACATCTCGCTCTTTAGAATTCTAAAGGCAACAAAACATGAGAAAAGCAGCTGTGTGGTGTTGTGACAGGGTGGAAAAGGTCAATTCATTGTTGTAAGGTATAAATACCAAGTTGTTGTTTTGGAGGATTCTACATATTGGTGCCGCAATCAGTGAGGTCGCGTGCTCGACGGTGGGGGTTAAGAGTGCTGCTTGTAGGACACGAGCATCGCACGCAGCTCTGAGCCGGACCCTACCAGATAAGGGATCGGACTGTGTGGACTGCATCGAATCACATCATTGCTATCCCGCTTGCGGCGTGTATTGGTTGCTGCCGCCAGCGCAGCTGCTCGCCGTCGCGGACTTTGCGCGCTTCGTTGGCTCTTCGTTGGAGAGCCTGTTGCGACGGAGAGAGCGCTCAGGCGCTCCCGTTCAGCAGTTGGTACGAGCCACTCATCCGTTAGCAGCCGCACGAGGGTCGCTTGAATATCAGGTGCCCCTACCACCAGCGGAGCTATGGCAAGGAACACGTCGTGAGCATTCACTGCCCATCGATGGTCCTTACGCTTGGCACACCGTCGCACACACGCATGCGCCGCGACACTAGGAATGTTCAGCGCCAAGTAGCGTGACTCTGCAACTAGCTGCTCTTGAATCAGAATTCGTTTGCGTGTCGCGAGAAGAGTCCGGACAGCATCAAGTACTGGAAGAAGCCTCGCAAAGAATAAATTGACGCATCGGGAGCGAAGGTTCACCACTCTGCGCACAAACCTCTTGACAATGTACACTTTCCGAATTGCATCCCGCACCGATGTGCGCAGCAAGCCCCACAGCCGTTGCCGAAGCGTCACAAGGATGATATCGGCCGCCTCTGTTACAGTGTAAGGAATTAAGTCTTCGTCGTCATCACTGACGACTGTGTGTGCGTCTTCTGCTGGTGCCGTGGTCTCCTCGAGCACCACAACGTCGGTCTCTGATGGCGCCACCACACCAGCCGGTGACTCCCCGGCTCCCTCTGTTGGGAGTATGGTCACCTCTGTCACACCATTGACTGGAATCCTGATGCTCGCGTCTAGCGCACCTGCAGATGGTGTTGTCGCAGATTGTGTTGTCGATTTTGAATTCTGTTGCTGACGCGAAAACTTGTTGGCTCTGGAGAATATTTCCAAGCTTGCCTCTAGCGCATTAAGCGCCCTCTTGATCTTTTGCTTCCTCGTGTTGGATTCTGGGGGAGGCTTCGCCACACGCTTGCACAGGTACAGAATCACCTCTGGGTTCGCCACGCAGTGCCACGCGGATAGGATGACGTCTGGATCTCTGGTGGGGCGGTAGTAGTCAACTTGAATGGCAATGCCTCGTAACGTAATGGTGCCGCTGATGTCAGTGTCGTGATAAAATATTTCACTCTCGAATTGAATCTCTTTCTTAATCAGAATCATCTCCGCCACGTACACTGGGTCTTTGGTCACAAGGAGCACTCCAAAGGCTTCAGGCTCAGCAAGCATCTGCTGCTTCGTCGACTGCCCTAGCATGGACGCATTCAGTGATGCAGGAGGAGGTGGAGGGTGAGGGACTATCATTGCAGTGGAAGGGCCTGTTGCAACAACCTCTGTGTGCTGCGAGGGAACCACAAGGACTAACTTTTCAGCGATAGGCGTCAGCACGGTGGCGTCGTCGTCGAATGTAGCCAGTTGTAGCGCTCCACTCACTGTCGACTGGATAGAAGACTCCAAGAGGCCTCGTACCCTTCCGCTAGACTCTTTCGCTTTTATTGCGGCCGCGGCTATCGGGCTCGAAGACCGAGAGGGAGACCCTAGGCTCAGCGGAAGCGTGCTCGCAGAGGCCATCTCCGTGCACGCGGGCAGCATGAGCCAAGGAAGGGGCGTCGCTGCAAACGATCGCTTCAAGCTCAGAGTGTTAACGATGTCGTCGATCCCAAACTGCGTTGGTGTAATGGCACCTGTTGGCCTCGTGAATACTTGTGCAAACGCGGCCCCATAACTTGTCCACTCTACCGGGTCTTTGGTGTAGTTCGCTACGGATCGCCCATGATTGTCCACCAGAGGGTGGGGAAATGTCGGCTGCCCATCGATAGAGCTCGTGTGGCAACGAACTAAAATGTCTAAGTGCTCTAAGTGACCTTGTCGAGCACACAAATGACAGGGATGGCAGCCATCGTAATCCACTTCGTCAAGAGAAAAGGATTGTTTGTCTGTCACGAGGCCATCGACAAGTTCCCGCAGCAGTGCCGCTTTGGGACTGAGGCAAGCGAGATGAAAGATGGTGCGCCCAGTGTTTTGCTCTCGTAGGTAGAGGCGGTCTGGTGCAGCCCGGAAGAACGGTACCACCGCATTCACGTCATCGCGCAGTGCAGGTCCAATAAGCGTGTCAGGGAGCGATTTTCTCATCGGAGCATTGTTTCAAACCGCTTCAGCAAAGCACAAAAAAGAAAAGGACTTAACAATGGTGAGGCCACCCAGTTCGCAAGGTCACGCAGCATACATGGCAACCAAATCGATGTCAATGATGTACAGATATCACACAGCGTGTTGGAAAAACACCACGTCAACGGTTGGGATTTTTTTCCTCGCAAAATGAAAATAGGAGGAGCGATATTAAGGAGAAGTTGAAATAATTGTACAATGCTCAATGAAGGCCGCTTCGCCAACAATGAAAGGGAAACTGGGTATAGAACCAAAAAACATGACACGAGGAAGTGTTGTTTGTCGCGTGTTGACAGCAAACTTAGCAAATGCGCAACACAGGTTCTTCTTGTGGCGGAGCCATGTGATCGTACTGCTCCTTGTACCTCGAATGACGTTCGAGTGCCGCTTTTTGAATGCGAAGGTCACGGTCAAGCTCCTCCAGCACTGGAAGCGGGTTGTACGATCGGGTTGTGAGCAACAGGCGTACTTCATCTTCTACTTGGGCATCAGATTTAAGCCGTGGATCGTCGGCTAGAAATTGTTGCTCTTTTGGCTTCATGGCAAGGACTTCCCTGCAGTTAAGGACCACTTCGGAATTCTCCATCACTGAGCGGTAATAGGCGTTCGTGGGAAAGTTTACTGACGTCGGGCGCGCAGCGAGAGCATTATTGTTCTCACTATGTGCGTCAAGTGCTCGCGTTGGTTTTCGAGTGGTGTGATGTTGTTTGAGGGCCAGCGACGAGGTGGAGGCAATACTCTCACGATTCTTGCTATCCATAGCACTACTGATTGCGTTGAGATCGACAGAGATCAGCAGCGCAGGGTCGATCCCATGTTCTTGTAAGAACGATGTCGCAATGTCCCTAGTCATGTGTGTGTTCTTCCACCAAGGTTGTTTGTCACCACTTATCCTTTCCATAAAATTAGGTGGGGAAAAAAAACATGGTCAGCGCGTTCAAAAAAAAAAAATGGGCAACTCATGTGCATAAAGAACGCAGCCGCACATGGAGTGTGTTCACACGGATCGAGAGAATCATTGGGGGGAGCTAAACACGAGGAGGGGTGAAACGAAGGAGGGTTGTGTAGTTTGTTACGTAATTGTAGTTATTTACATGTCGCCACCGATGACGGCGCCTATTGGCAACGGTGCTTGCTCTGCGGGTGGTGCATCACCGCCCAATTCATGTTCATTTCCACTATCTTCAACTTGGAGCACTTCTCCGTCGGCGGGATGAATCGCGTCATTATGAGGCGCGACCTTGACGATCTTACCCTTCGCTGACCGGAAAGCCTCACGCTCTTCCACCATCACGCCCTTTCCCACCACAGGCGTGACATACAACGTCGTGGTCCCGCTGAACTGGAACCCTAACGACCTCAGCAATTCCTCTGACTGCTGCTTGTCACGCACAGACATCACCGCTGGCCACACCATTGTGATGCCAATTACCACCACACAGATTGCCAAGTACAACATAGAGATGGCAATCATCACGACGCCAATGCTGGACTGCCCGTCGATGAGTCGGACCGTGTCTAGATTTTGAAGACCCAATAGGAGCAGTTGATGGATGGACGCAAGGCGGTACATGGCGTCGACAACAGGCGACGTAAACGGGGCGGTGAGAAAGATCAACGCTGCAAAAAGAATCTCGACAATCGCCATGCCCCGAATCTGCCCAAGGCTTCCCTGCTCTAGGAACACCACTTGGCTGATCATGATCACCTTCCAAAGAAGGAGAATGGGGGACAAGTGCATAAACTTCAGCTCCATGGTGTTGTACAGCATTGCCATCGCAGTCGGGTCGGTGGCAAGGAAGCGTGACCACTCCGAGACGGACACAGTAGGCTCCTTCTCCACCACTCCTTCAGGAGTTGCTGTTGTGGTCATGGCGTTGTCTGTAGCAGAGGCATCGCCTGCGCTTGGTAGCATGTTTCCCTTGACCGGTGAGCGTATTTCTGAACTCTTCCCATTGCTATCGATGCGGCCCAATTCCTCTGGCTTACGGCGGGAACCCTCGTGCTCCTCATCATCGCCCGCGTCGGGGTCCAAAAGTGCGTCAGCAGTCATCTTCGCTTGCCGTTGGAAGTAGTCAAAGATGGGGACGATGCTGCTCCCAGTGAAGATGCCAAACACAAGCTCTCCGAATCCCATGCGTTCAATTCTCGGTGTGGGCTCTTCTACCGCCGCGTATCTACCACCGTACTCGGCAGAAAGGAAGATCGTCTCTAGCTGCTTCATGCGGAATCGCAACAGCGACACTTGAATGGCAGGAATTCCAAGGCCAAACGCAACGAGCATGACAATGCAGAGAAACGCCGCCACAACAAACGTCGCATCAGGCGCGTCCCAGCACGAGAACACACATTGGAAATAGCTGTTGCAGGAAATGATCATCAGCGCGGTCTTCATGAACGGTGTGTATGCGGCGTTACCAAGTGTGACAAAGACGACAGCAAGGGCCCAGGACCACCCGCGGTCTCGAATGAGCTGTCGGATGGCAACGAGTTGAGCGAGGAGAACATCCTTAAGCTTCCCACGGTAGTGCCGTTGGCAGATTGCGTAGTCACAGCTGTACGGGGCGTCATCGACCGTTTTGCCGTGGTGGCCGCAGCGGAACATGACGCCGCTACGCTGGTCACAACGCATGCCGTTGCTTACGACGCAGCACGTTGGTGGATCTTCAAATGGCCAAATAATCGTCTGCAACAGAGGAGACAAGCGCTGGTATGGGTGGCGCCGACAGTAACAGCCAAGCACTTCAAGATGGGAAGTCAGGACTACACCGCTGGGATTCTCGCGATTCTCCGGCCCAACATCAACAAGTCGTACGTGGATGTCGGATGCAGGGTTGTGTTCACTTGACAACTGGGGAGGTAGGATCGCCACTGCGTCCTTCTTCGCGTCTGGATCCGCCACCACGTACTCAATTCCCTGAACATCGCTGTAGTCGTGTGCCTCTTTGTAGGGGACGCTTCCCTCCACCGCATCACGACTCAGTGAAATGACAACGCCGTCATCGTCAACAACTTCAATGACGTCGGCCACGTCGGTTGTGAGGAAGGCAGGGAGATCATCTTCTTTGCAAAAGCGATCAATCTTCTGGCACTGCGTCAGTGGCATGATCGCTACAGAGTAGTTCAAGTCAGACGATACGGTGTCATCAAACGGGTCTGGGTAATTCGTCAGGAAGGCCGAGGAGACCAGTGAATGGGCGTAGCGGAAGGGGCGTTGGATGATCGAGAACCGGGAGGGACGAGTAGTTGCAGCATCGGGTTGTTGTGATGGCACCACGAGTGCATTTTGTGGTGCTACGGGTGCCTCTTCCATTACAATGCCGCGGTCCGGCTTGTCCTCTTGCTGCGGCGGTGGCACTTGCAGTCCAGAGGCGGAGGTGAGGAGATCTACGTTGGTCTTCTTCTCCTTCTTGTCGTCCTTGCGCTCAAGTTGATCTCGCTTTAGCGTGTACCGCGCTAAGTACCACTGAAACATGCGATTGTCTACCGCACAGAGGTAGTACAGCCCGCCCACCACAATTAATCCAGCAAGGAGCTGCATGAGGGGCGTGGCGTACGCGGCAACTGCTTGCACGACTTGGGCGATATCAATTGCGGTTGCAGAAAAGAACTCTCCAAAGATGTTGCCGTAGTCCCCAGGGATCGAGAGGGACGACATCCACACGTACACTGTTTGTAGCGATGATATCACAGGAATAAAGAATTGATAGAGCTCACTAGTCAATGAACTTGTTCCTGCACCAGCAGTGGACGTGACCGGTGCTCCAGTGCCACCGATGTTGCTCGTGTCGACGTGCGTGGCTCCGTTGGTACGAAGGTTCGCCTCCGCGGCGTCTTGGCCAAGGTCGTCCTGAGCACCATCAGGGCCGTCGCCACCAGTCAGTTTCTTGTGCATCGCTTGATCTTCCTTAAAGGCAACATATGCCTTCTCAGAAAGGGAGCTCCCGCGCTCACGCATAGCAGACTCCAACGGGTGCAGTTTATCGTCCACGTGGCCATCCGATGTCGTGGTCGACTGCCAAAAGAATTCTTTCACTTCGTGTCGAGGATTCTTCAAGTCGTACGCAATCATTTCTTTCCACTCGTCGTACGTTGGTAGCGGCATGGTGGTGTCGGCTGGGGGGCTGTGGCGATGGGCGTGTCGCATCAAGTACATTGTGCGCAGTAGTTCGTGGTGGGGATATTTGCATGTTTGAGGGTTAGCTGAGTACGCGTCAGGCCGAGCCACCGCTTGCTCATCGTAAACGATGGACGAGGGTAACGCTGAACGAACTTGCGATTACCACTTGGAGCATCCTCTTCAACCTCGTGGCGAGTGACTTTTACGAACATCGCCACTGAGGTGGCTTCATCAGAGTCATCATTCTTGTTGCTGTCGACGCTAACAGCGTAGCCAGAGCTGCAGGCTGTTAGCAGCGCTAGCAGCACCGACAGGAAAATCAACACACACGCGATGGTGTAGATCTCGTCGCGGTTGAGGTTGTGGAGGCTGCGCGATGCGGCTGTGCCTCGCGTAATTAGTGTGAGTACCGGCACTGCTGTGGGCTCGAAACGAAGCCCCGACACTGCGCCCTTAAACGCACCCACATACAACGCACCGCCAGTAAATGCAGTTGCAGATAATGGACGAAGCGACGATACAGTGGTGCCTACCGTCCACGTGTCCGCTACAGGAGTAGGGCGTCTAGGGAGGCATTGCGTATCTTTGATATCGTAGAAGCCATCGACCATCAATCGTGCCATTACGTCGCTGTTCTCGTTCTTGAGAACCAGCGCCACATGGTGCCACTCCCCGTTGAAGAGGTTGCCACCGCCTGCTCCGTAATTCTCTAGGCCAAAGATGCCACGAGCGTAGCGGCTGCTGTTGCCTGATACGTCAACGATGGACGTCTTGGATCGGACAGGGTCCGCCATGATAAAGTGCATGCGGTTGGTCGACGCAGACACGTACAAGGCGTAGTACACACGGAATGGGGTCTCAAACCAGTCTTCCCCGGATAATAGTTGGGACTCCATCACCGCAGCGGCGTCGACGATGGGGGACCGAAGGTTGCCGGTGGTTGGGTCGTGCTCCTCTACCGCATCCGTTGCGATGAACACGAAGCCTTCCGCTGCCGCATCAAAGCGGCCGTAGAAGGACACTGTGAAGCCATACCCATCGGAAGATGTCTCCGGGCCATAGTAGTAGCCGATGTCGTAGGTTGACTCCGCCATTCGATAATACCGCTGGTCGCCATACAACGCCTCAACTGGCGAGGGAGCGGATGCATCATCGCCATCAGCGGTGTGGAAGTTAAATCCTATCGGCGCGTTCAAGGACAGTGTATTGGGAAGTGGGAGGTATGTGGATAAGTTCTCGCTAGTGAGCTCTGGTGACGAGATAGACAACGACGCAGTTCCAAGAGCCACGGCAAGAGATGCGTCGATAGCGGTGGAGGTAGGGTCGGCGACAAATGACGAGCTTGTCTGGTAGACAAGGCGGGACAAGGAGGGAAGTTGTTCCTCCGTCTGCTCGCCGGTCTCAGGAGCAGCAACCGAGGACAAGAATTCGTCGGTGTACGAGGAGCTCACAAAAATAGTTGTGCCTGACACGTATGGCGTGGCCACTGCACCAATCAGCTCTGCCGCCGCGATCACATCAGCGGTTGCAATGGCGGTAAGGGGCAGCGTTGGGGCGTCACGGATCACGGTGGAGTTGGCAAGCAGGGGAGGAACACGGCTGCCCAGCGATGAGCGGACGGCATCGTACCGTGCCCCTGCACTCTCCTTATCGCCGCAATAGACACTGATAAAAGGGTCGAGGAAGAAGCTGGGGCTAGCGATGCATGAACCATTGCGCACCCACATCTCTCCACTTTGTACCACTGTTTGGATCACTTGGGAGTCCGCAAATTCAGTGGAGTTGTCGGTCAGCTCCCAATCCCTTGAAAACGAGTGACAATCTCCTAATGTTGCGCCGTAGGTAACGTACGCCCACCAAGTTCCATTGATGAAAGAGCACGTGGCAGTCACGCCCATCCGCCCAAAGCCGCCCTGGCCCACGGAGCCACCATCGCTTGTGCAGCCTTCGGTTGGGTCCACCATAAGGAGGGAGTTGGGCGTGTCGCTCAGGGCCGATAGCGCACACCTGTCATCCGCGTAGGACTCAATGGACACGCGGTATGTGGCGTTGTTAGGGTAGAAGTAGGCCACCAGAAGCAACACACCACCAGCGATAGCGATGTTGTACCCAATGACGGCAAGTGCGACGCCCCAGTGCTCAAAACGGAATCTATCAGGGGTGCGCACGTAGTACTTCATCTTGGCAAAATTCTCGTGGAGAAGTCTGGTGACTTTTGTCGGCTCAACGGATGCCTCTTCGTGGAGTTGGTTACGAATTTTATTATCTTTGTACATAAAGACCACGCCGAAGATCAGAAGAATGAAGGCGACAGCAATCACTGCGATGCCAACACCAACCAACGCGAGCTTGAAGTTTGGATTTTGTGTGATGAGATGAGCATTTTCTCCGTGCACTTGAGATGACGTGGGCAGCACGGCGGCATGCAGCACTTGCACTTGGAACGCATTATCGGCCTGCAGAGCGCACCATTGCTGGGTGAAGGGAGAGGTCATGGGAACAGAGGAGGTCATGTTGTTCCCGTCGAGGGTCGACGGGACGGCGGTGATGAAGATCGACGTGCTGTTTTCAACCATCGCCTGAGCCTCTGCATGCCCAAGGAGGCACGTGGACTGTATGCAGCCTCCCACAGCGGAGCCATCTCGCACAACGTGGCACGCGAATGTTTGTGTCGTTAACGAGCCGTTGTTGTCGTACGTAGATTGAATCGTTATAGACTCAATGTTGACGTCTGATGTGACCACCACACGCAGCGACAGGGCCTGCTCGAAGGGGGATATCATGCGCGCCACTTGGTTGGTGCACGTCACACCGAAAGAGACAGCGGAGGACGCTGGGGTGGTGAGGGAGCAGTTGCCAAAGGACGATGTGTGAAGGGCATCCGCCATCAAAGCAACTGTGGTGGTGTTTTCTGGTATCGTCGACGTGTTATCCGCATCGACAAAGATAAAGGAGCGGTACGCTGTGATCGCAGACTGGACATTCTGCGAGAACGCATCCAAGATGGTGCGGCGCGATGTAATCGTGGTGTTGGCAATCACGACATTGCACGTGAACAGTGCCGCGGGAAGCAGCGCAGCAGCCCCGTCTACGCTTGACGAGAAGTTAGAGACACCGAGGAGGGAGCACGATTGAACACTCTTGGTGATTGCATCTGTAGCGGAAAGGGCAGCTGTGACCGCAGCTTGTAACGCCGACGAAGAAATGACAGATGGGAGCGGTGTTGATGTGGTTGTGTTGTCATCCGCAGTTGCGGAAGCCAACGGAATCGTGAACAACAGCTGGATGACGCCAGTAACCGACACGGTGCTCGTGCCACTTACCTCGTTGCAGTTGCTCCCAACGTACGGCATGGAGACGTTGCAAATGCAGCTACAGCTCGCCTGATCCTCCGCGCTAAGTTGAACCCCTTGCACCGCGGCGCCGTGGTCACTGCACTGGTACGAGTCCGTGCAGCTGCCATACTCAGAGCCACTAAGGGAAATAGACGTTGCCAATGCGAGGTACAGCGATGTCCCAACTGCAGGAGCGAGAAAGCCAGCGGGGTTGCGGAGA
>CYKH01000298.1:0-12503 GCA_001460835.1 Bodo saltans | reverse complement strand
GTTCACCTCGTCCTCCCACTGGTGCATCGCAGCGCCGCCCTCACGCGCACGCCGCTCCGCAGCCTTCTTCGGGTCCTCGTTCAGCAGCATCTCCTCGTGCGCCTCCTGCGCCAGCGCAACGTACACGTCGTCGATCTCGGGGCTCCACGCAGTCCCGAACAGCAGCGTCTGGATCGCAAGCCCGAAGTCCGCAGCGTCGCGCGCGTGCTTGAACGCAACCATGAAGCTGTCCCCGATCGTCTTCACCTCGTACCCGTCGTGCCGCGACACCAGCTTCCGCAGCAGCGCGTGGTGCTGCTCCAGCGCCTCGCCCATCGCCTCCGGCGCGCGCGCCCACAGCGACGTCGAGCTCTGGATGTCCGTGAACACCATCGCGAACGGCGACTCCGGGCTCTTCGGCGCCGTCCGGTTGCTGCGCCGCCCAAAGCAGCACGCAAAGTACACCAGCGCGCCCAGCGCAACCGTCCCCAGCGGAGCCGCGAGGCCCGCAATCAGCGCCACGTTCAGCTTCGTCGGCACGATCAGCGGGCTGTACTCCACGCCGCACGTCGGCATCGTCCACTGGAAGTTAGGATTGTACTTTTCTGTATTCATAAGCCAGTCACGGTAGTCATGCACGTTCACTGTGCGAAGAATTTTGAAACACTGACACTTGCGGTTGACTGAGTTCGACGCAATCACAGAAGCTGAGCAGTTAGCATCGTAGATTGGCCCTATTACGACGCCGTTGAAGGTGAGGAGAGATTGGGCGTAAATTTCATCGATGAGGTCTTCTGCGCTGGGACGCTCCGTGGTGACGCCTTCCACTGCGTTGGAGAATAATGCAAACAATAGAATGCCAGATTGGAACGCAACGGACTCAATCACTGAGTTGACTGTTGTGCTCCGTGGTGACACCTTCCACTGCGTTGGAGAATAAGGCAAACAATAGAATGCCAGATTGGAACGCAACGGACTCAATCACTGAGTTGACTGTTGTGTTGAGAAGTTCGATCGTCAACAGTCGCATCGTATTGGTTGGCTCCCAGAAGGCGTACATGTACGAGCCGAAGTAGATCGGAAAGAATGGCAACGCAGACTTATTTGCAGTCGCAAACTTTGCCGCGAACATGTTGTTTTGGTCAGTAGCGATGGAGAGTATGAAGTGGTTCCAAACGTTATGTGCATTTGGCTTTCCTTCGTAAAATTGGCTTGCTGCGACCGCCGCAGTGATCGCGTTGACTGTCACTGGGGATGAGATTGTCGATACGATAAACACAACATCCTGACCCGTCGCAGCGACCGCCATGGCACTGCGCAATGACTTGCTTATGACGGTGATATCTGACAAATTCTGAACGCCTCCTCCGCTCACTTCCCATTGTACCGTATTGATGGAGCGAACCGCCACGCTTAGTCCCGCTGCTGCGTCGGCAACGACAACCACCATCGGTGTCCTACCTGCACGCTCACCTGTCGTGAACAATTCACTCAGGTAAAGCGTGACGCCGTGCATGAGGTCGCCCAGCGTGGGCTTGAGGGCCCATGAGTACCGCGAGTACTGAGTGGCGGCAGTCAGCGGTAGGTCTTCGTACGAGGTCGTAGGCGCAACGATGATGTTGATGATGGGATACGGCATCTCGTTCCACAACGCGCTGAAGGTGATGGTGGGTCGGTGTTGCACCCACAAGCGGTCCAAGTACTTTGCATTGGTTTCATTCGGAAGGAAGGGCACTAGCGGATTCATTAGTGTGGCAGAGAACATCACACGAGGCGTCGAGAGAGCAACGTTGTAATTGGTGCTGAGCAACGCCATCATCGTTTTGAAGTTTGTGAAGGTCTGAATACCAGCAGCGGTGGTGACCTGGGGGTACCAGATTTCAAACGACAGGGGCGTACGCAAGTTGGCTTGGACAAGATAGCACTGATCCATAGGGAGCGTGAGCGTGGAAATGGAAGCATCGGTTGTGTCCGCAGTGGGGTAGCCAGTGGAGGGGTTGACGCGCACGATGCGCATGGTGGCCATGGCGACGTTGCAAAAGCATGTGATGTCAGTCGTAGCGTCGACGAGACAACGATCCGTGAGCGGCCCCAGCGTGACGTCATCGATCCACATGAACCGGCGGCTGTAGACGTTCCGCAGGAACAGACTTTGGTTGATGGAGGGCATCCCTGATAGCACCTCAGCGATCCAACGCACAGCAAGGTACCCCTCAAGGGCAGGGAGGGAGGGGATTGTGAGGAAGGGCACTTGTTTTATCCCAGCAGGCACTGTTGTCATGTCCACGGAAGCTAAATAATTGCTGAGTGCGGACTGAAACCTCAACGCGAGAGGATTTGTTGTGCTGTCTGCGTACGGGAAGTTGGTGATAAAGTGAAGCCTCGAAAAAGGAGCGGTCCCAAATGCCGAGGAGTTCCATTGACCCTCTGAGGTCAAACTTGCTCCATAGAACGACATACGCGTCATGTCAAAACGTGAGTCGTTGTACATCGCCACCAAGATGGCTGCTGTATCTCCAGCTGTGCAGAAGAACAAACCGCACTGAGGTGGGTAGTAATCGGTGTTGTTGGTGCCGCTATGCCATTGGTTCAAAAGATCCGTCGTGTTGGGGAGGACAAAATAGTTGGCTCCCAAGTCGAAGAGAATCGAAGAGAAACCAAACAGTCCAAGAGTGGGTAGCACTGCAGAAATGTCAAGGAAGGATCGGGTGACAATAGCAAAGGACGAGCACCGTGCCTGCTCCGAGTTCATTGCATTGTGCAGCATCATCAATAACTCGGTGGATGGGGGTTGACGAAGGGCCAAATCGTAGCGAGAGTCGTTGCCGAATGCAGAATCCGCAAGTTGACGTGCACCAATCAGTGGGATCTGAGAGTTGTGCTGCGTTTTGATGAGGTTGGCCAATGATGCACTGCTTCCCCAGTCGGAGAGTAGTGCGCCAAAAAACGACGTGTCATTCAAAAAGCTCGACGCGGTGGCCTCGATAGTCGCCGATGTATCCGTCAACGCAGCCGCAGGAACCCAAGTAATGTTCAAGACGATACCGTCCAAGAAATCATCATCGTTGATCTCCTTCTCAGCTGCTTTCGCCCCGGCGTACATCTGCGTTCCATCGAAACGCAGAATGCTGTCGATCATGTTGTGGTACATGCCGAAGGTAATGTTCGAGGGCCGTTGAAGGGGACTGCCGTGCACCGTGTGGTGAGTGCAGACCACAATCGTGGCAACAACACAGATCAACAGCGTGATCTTGGGGGTTGGGAGGGGCATTCCCTGTTAAATGAGATGTGATGTCTTTTTTTTTTTGCTTGTCGATCGAAATCGAATATTTTTTCTTCTTGTCGCTTCACGAGTGTTGACAACTCCACTGGAAGTTTACTTCCAACGCAAAATAAGGGGTGAAAATGATGATGACGTTCACCAAAGTTGTGAGCCAACAAAAGGGAAAAAAAAATTGATCAAACGAATTGTAGCAATCACGATGAGCGCCACTAAGGTTACAGCTGTTGCTGGATCACTGCGGCGACACGCACTCCCATGTCAGCGTATCCCTTTCCTGTCAAGTGAAGGCAGTCAGACCACACCGCCACATCATCCGGGAAGAGATTCTCATCGAGCACAACGGCCTCCTTGCTGACAATCGTCACGATGGGTTTCCGAGTGGGTGCGGTCGACTGTCCCGCGGCGACGCTCTTTTCGTTGTTGAGTTCTCGGGCAAATACTTTATCGCCTTGTCCCACTGCGGTGCCACCGTCTTCTATGCGTAACGATTGGGCCAACTTCTCCAAGGCTTCCATAAACCGGCCTGGAGAGGTGATAAAATCGTTCACCACGCGACGATGCTCCAGCATCGCCTTCCATGAGGTTTCAGGTGTGGTGCAATATCCATACGTGGCTCGGATGCTGTTGCGCTTTCCGTCGAGAGACCGGAGTAACCGTTGGTGCACTACAGAGGAGGGATCAATCATTGCCGGGGGCAGGCTTATGGGCAACAAGAGCACCTGCACGTGAAGGGGTGAGTCCACGGCCACGGTGCGCTTCGCCATGGCGCGTGCATAGTCGGCGCATAAGTGCTGCAGCTTGATAAGGTGGGCCATCGTGTCGTCCGTGGAGATACTGGGGAGCGTCGGCGCAACGGTGCTGCCTTTGGTGCGAAGCAGATCATTCGTGCCTCCCAGCACACTGCACACAATCACAACACGGTGCACTTCTTCTTTGCTATCGCTGTCCTGATGGTTCAGGAATACATGTCGAAGGTCCGCGGGGATTCCGGAGGGCACCAAGTTCTTTCGATCTATTTCTGAGGCAAACATTTTCCTATCGGTTTCATACAACACTCCCGCAGCGGACTTTCCGCGAAACCCGAAGGTCTGCGTCGTCACACTCACAATCCGGTCACCGCCAGAAATAATTCGATACTTATCCAGCAGACTCTTCTTTGTGTGGTCTACATACGGAGACGTCAGCAACTTGGTGGACGCCTCCTTTGCCCTGAGGACGCCCTCTGTCAGACTGTCACCCACGCCGATGACGTGCACGTGAACGTGTTGGCACGAGGATGGAGCGTCCACCATGGATGGCTGATCGTCTCCCCCATCATTCTGTCCAATTGAACGCTTCGCCATCGCGGACTCCTCTACTTCATTTTGTTTACGTGTCTTCACTGCACTCCTAGCACTCATGTCCTTCCGTTGGTGTGTTTGCAGGACAAGCTCCTGCAGACTGCGAACACCTGTTGTGTCTTTATTGCCTCCCTTCCCTTGAGCTGGTGGATGGTGATTGTCCAGCGTTGTGGAGAGAAGTATGATACAAAGCACCAGGACAGCCAAGGTAACCTTGCTTGTAAACACTGTCCTGAGGAGGGCCTTCATTGCTCTCTTCGGCAGATAGGTTGCGCCTGCCGTGGTAACAGTACTCTATCGTAAAGGGGCGGTGATGGAATACGAAATTGCCCCTCTCCTTCTTTCTAAATTTATATGTTCTAAGGCAAGCAACAAGAAAGAAGAAACTCCACTCACGGCGTGTGTGTGGAATAACAATGCGTTACACAGGCAAAGAAAGAGTTGCGCATTGTCTTCTCGTGTACATATCATCCAACACAAAACGCACGTGTGTCTCCTCCCACAACTCTTGTGAGGACCCCTCCTCCTCCTCGCTGGCCTTACGCCTCGCCCATCAGTGCCCTTCGCTCCTGTTCTTGCATCTGCTTCACATTCTCTAAGTGCTGCTGGAGACGCTTTCTGGAGTTCTCTAGGAATGCCTTCTCTTCATTGTGGCGTTTGCTGTCGGAGGAGATCTGCTCCTCGACGCATCGTGACAGGGATGCATGGCGGCAAGTTTCCTAGCGCCATACTGCGTCGATGCCCCGTGCAGGGACTGATAGGCATCGAGTGTCATCTTCGACTCATCTCGAATACGACGAAGGAGGAGGCCACGCTCTGGCTGGTCAATGGTGACTTGGCGAAGCAACTCGTCCCCTAGCATGTCAAACATTGCGGTGCGCACTGGACAGATGCCGATCATACGCGCTTTGCACTCCTTCAGCTTGAAGTCAAACATTTGCCGGAGCTCATCTAATTCTCGACGAGATGCTTGTTGTTTGCGCACGCACTGCACAAAGTCTAGCGTCGTGTCATTCGCCTCATCGTACACGGAAAAGGTACGTGGGGGCAACACTGCGTTGAGGATCTTGTCCGTAGAAGTGACAACGGGGCGATCCGAGATAATATCTGCCTGGCTTTGAATCAGGGGGGACAAGAAAGGGGCTAACGCATCCACACGGTCCTGCTCCGTTGCCTTCAACGGTAGTTGGAGTCGGATAGGGTCGTCCATATTCAGAAGGGTTTGAGGAAGTTGGTCGTATGCCTCTGCCAACAATCGTTGGATGGCGTCCTCGTGGTCTACCTCTACCATGCCGCCGTTAGTGTACGCCGCCCCGCCTGTGTGAGGGACCAACTCAGAATGCATGACGCCCTCACCCTGACCTTCAGCGGGCACCTCTGCCCAGGAGTCGTCTAGGTCCTCATCGTTACGGAGCGGCCCGGCTGCGTCTTGCTCATTGATCATTTGTTTGTTCTAAGTCTACTGCCAACACAAAATGAGCGATACAAACAAGCGATATGAGCGAGAATACAAGGAATCCAAAATGTAGCGCACAGCCTGAATGCGTCTTCCAGCATTGAAGAAAGAAATACGAAGGCGAAAAAGCGCCTCACCGACCCAACGTCACCACTTTAAAATGAACCACACGATTTCTTTTGAGATGACACAAAATTTGCTCGATGCCAACTAAGATCCTTGTGTGTCTCATAGCCACAACACGTAAGAGCAGCAGTTGCGTCTCTCGGCAGAATGGTCATTCGCAGCATTCGAAAATGCTACGAACTTGGCTCACTGATTCTCTAGCGGGCGGCGCGCCGAATGGCACCAGCTGCTAACTAGCTAATTCCGAAAGTTCGAGTGCCCGAACCACCTTCACATCAAGTAGGTAGAAAAGAGCAAGAATACAAGCAATACAAAACATAATGAATCGTTGGTTCATCAATAACCCTTCCTGCGTGTTGGACGTAATTCTCGTCTCCGATTTTTCAATCTGGGTCCTAACATCGGTCCTAACGTCTTTCATCTGCGCCTTTACGTTGGCATCCAATGCATTCACCTTGGCATCCAATGCATTCACCTTGGCATCCAATGCATTCACCTTGGCATCAAATGCATACATCTGGGTCCTAACGTCTCGCGCGTTGGCATTCATCTGGGTCTCCAGTCGTCCAAGATTGGCTTTCATCTCATCGCTCAGTCGGTTGAGGGCGGCTGCGAATTGACCGTTGGGGTTGTCTGACGGAGTGGAGAGGCGGCAGGCGGTGGTCACAAAAGCACAACCGGAGGCAAGAATTGACAAGGAGGCACGACGCATCTCTTACAAGTGTGGATTCGTTGCCTTTCAGAGAGAGTGCCGCAGAAATCAACACAAATTTTTTTTTTGAAAGAAAAAATCCCAAAATGTAGTGCACAGCCTGAAATGCGTCTTCCAGCGTTGAAGAAAGAAATATGAAGGCGAAAAAGCGCCTCACCGACCCAACGTCACCACTCTTACTTTGATAAACTACACTTTTAAATTAGCTACACGATTCTTTTGAGGTGACACAAAATGTACTCCATGCCGGCTGAGATCCTTGCAACACATGTTTTTTAAAAAAACAGCAGTAAAAAAAAAGGAGTGCGTTATCTAAATAATATCCTTGAACGGGATCTAAAGAAAAGAAAAAAGCACTCCGTTCTCACGACACACATCCCCAGGCACAGTGTGAAAGAGCAGCAATGGTGTATCTGGGAGAGAGCCGCCATTCGCAACGTTCGAAAATACTACGAACTTGGCTCAATGCGTTTCTGGCGGGCTGCGCGCCGCACGTTCTCAGTAAAAAACGTCGCCAGACATGGCAAGTGCGATCGATGATATTGCGGCAAAGACAAGTACAACAAAGTACGCAACACACAAATAAAGCATATCCATGCAACACATGTAAAGAAATAAGAAAAGGTACTCCGTTCTTCAAATAACCATGAACAGGCTGCACTTGACGCACATCATCGGGCACAGTATGTGAGAGCAGCCGCCATTCGCAACGTTCGAAAATGCTACGAACTTGGCTCCATCGCTTCTTGTGGGCTGCCCGCCGCACGTTCTTAATAATAAATTCATCAGGCATGGCAAGTGCGATCGATGATATTGCGGAAAGACAAGTACAACAAAGCACGCAACACGCGAATAGAACATGCTTAGTTCGTTCGACTCCAACCACGATTGTGTGTCAGCCTCCATTCTCTTCACCAAATTTTCAGCCTGGGTTCTAACGTCGCTTCGAATGCCATCCATTTCCGCCTTAACGTTGGCATCCAATGCATCCATCTTGGTTGCCAGTCGCCCAAAATTGGCATTCATCGCATCGCTCAGTCGGTTGAGGGCGGCTGAGGATTGAATTGGAAGCTCGTCTGAAGGAGTGGAGGTGGCAAGCGGTGGTCGCAAAAGCGCAACAATTGACAAGGAGGCACGACGCACCTCTTACAAGTGTGGATTCGTTGGCAATACAAAAAGACGATTAAGACGAAGTATTAATGCAGACAATTCCACGGAATAAAGTGAGAACCAAGAAAACAGTGAAAAAAACTCCAAGAAAAAGTGACGCAATTAAAAAGGGGACGAGAAAAGAATAGTGTGTTCTCAAGAGAGGCTAATGTGAAGATAGTGAAAAGGTAGCCGCAATCGCCTCAAGTGGCAGTATCCCAGTCATGGCCAGTGCGGCGCAAAGCAAACAGTGAATGTTGTTGCGGGGTTCCTTATCTGTTTGCTGCGATCCCGACTGTTGTTGAGTCACAAGTGCGACGTGAAGCAACACCGCTTGAACGTTTGCGGCCAACAGCTGTGCGTGGGTTTGCATGTATCGGCGCTGCTCGCATAGCGATCGATGCTCCTCATTGCGCTGCACTGCACTCTCCCCGAACTGAACAACAGGACGTTGGTCACAGCCTCCACGCCACGCAACATGCGTCCTGATGTCTGAAACAGTGAAAAAAACTCCAAGAAAAAGTGACGCAATTAAAAAGGGGACGAGAAAAGAATAGTGTGTTCTCAAGAGAGGCTAATGTGAAGATAGTGAAAAGGTAGCCGCAATCGCCTCAAGTGGCAGTATCCCAGTCATGGCCAGTGCGGCGCAAAGCAAACAGTGAATGTTGTTGCGGGGTTCCTTATCTGTTTGCTGCGATCCCGACTGTTGTTGAGTCACAAGTGCGACGTGAAGCAACACCGCTTGAACGTTTGCGGCCAACAGCTGTGCGTGGGTTTGCATGTATCGGCGCTGCTCGCATAGCGATCGATGCTCCTCATTGCGCTGCACTGCACTCTCCCCGAACTGAACAACAGGACGTTGGTCACAGCCTCCACGCCACGCAACATGCGGCCTGATGTCTGTCAAGCGCTTCGTGACACTAGGGTAGGGTGCATTCGTCATGTCCTGGAGAGATGTTCGCGGCACAGGGCTTGGCTGTGGGAGCACTGCGGAGGACACGTGAAGCGTCAACCTACTCACGTAGCTCGCTGCGAAGTGTGATACATCAAGCCACCACGATGGCAGCGCCACTTTATACTGGAGGAGCGTCAGTAGCTCAACTTCTTGCTCCACAATCTCTCGCGTGTCGAGGCGGACGCCTGGGCCGTGCAGCCCAAGACGATTCCAGCACGCAGCAACGTGATGGGGAGCGGCATCGCGGGACGCTAACTTCCAACCGATGGACACACAAGCCGTAAGGATCAGTGCGGAGGCCCTGGGAGACTGCAGTCGCTGTCCATGGTGCACCACGCAAGCGGCAAGAGCGTCGAGTGCCGCAAAGCCGCACTCGGCCGCCACAAAAGGCAGTGGCACGGTCGCCTCTGCGAGGGAGAACAGAGTGACTGCATGGTGTGCCTGAGTCGATGTGAGCAGGGTGACGATCGCCTCCTTACGAAGACAGTGATGAGAAGCAGCAGGGGGGACAGCTGCCACGTGAGGAATTGTAGTCGTGTTGTCTGGAAGTATTGACATTGAATATTGTGTTTGTTTGTTTGTTTTTGTGATGTGAAAAGTATCTGTGTCTCTATCAAGGCGTATCAAACATGGAACTTCAACGGCAGAAGGGTTTGAGGAAGTTGGTCGTATGCCTCTGCCAACAATCGTTGGATCGCGTCCTCGTGGTCTACTTCTACCACGCCGCCGTTGGTGTACGCCGCCCCGCCTGTGTGAGGCACCAATTCCGAATGCACGACGCCCTCCGGCTGACCCTCAGCGGGCACCTCTGCCCAGGAGTCGTCTGGGTCCTCATCGTCACGGAGCTACCCGGCTGCGTTTTTTGCTCATTGATCATGTCGTTTGCTCTAAGTCTACTGCCAACACAAAATGAGCAAAACAAACAAGCATTCTAAAATGTGCACAAAATAGTATAGTGCCTGAAAAGCGACTTCCAGCGTTCAAGAAAGAAATACGAAGGCGAAAAAAAACGCCTTACCAAACCAACGTCACCACTTAAAAGACACTACACGATGCTTTTGAGTTAAACACAAAATGTGCCCCATGCCGAGAACCTCATAGCCACAGCACGTAAGAGCAGCAATGGATTATGGGGGCTCAGTGGTCATCTAACGGGCGGCGCGCCGCATGGCACCAGCAGCTTGCTCACTAGCTAGTTGCGAACGTTCAAGCGCACGAGCCACCTTCACCTCACGTCCGAATGATGATTCAGCAACATAGACAAGGGCAACAAAGTATGATATTTATACACAAAACATGAAGCAATCGTTCGCTCATCTTTAAAAGTTTTTGTGTTTCGGCACGAATGTTCTTCGCCAAATCTTACAACATGGTCCTAATGTCGCTCCTAGCGTCTTTTATCGCCGCCACTATGCTGATATCCAATGCATCCATCTTGGCATCCAATGCATTCATCTGGGTCCTAAAGTCTTGCGCGTTGACATTCATCTCGGTCCGAAGGTCTTTCATCTCGGACTTTATGTTCGCATCCAATGCATTCATCTGGGTCCTAAAGTCTCGCGCGTTGACATTCATCTGGCTCCGAACGTCTTTCATCTCGGCCTTTACGTTGGCATCCAATGCATTCATCTGGGTCCCCAGTCGCCCAAAATTGGCCTTCATCTCATCACTCAGTCCGTTGAGTCGTGGGGTCCACCGGCGAAGTCGAGAGCCGGCAGGCGGTGGTCGTAAAAGCGCAACCGAAAGCAAGAATTGACGAGGAGGCACGGCGCATCTCTAACGAATGTGGTTTCGTTGTTTTTCAGATAGAGTGCCGCAGATTTTATTTTTTCTAAAAGCAAACGATATGAGCGAAAAATACAACAATTCCAAAATGGAATGCACAGCCTGAAATGTGCCTTCCCAAAATGTAGTGCACAAACTAAAATGCGTCATCTAGCATTGCAGAAAGAAAGATTAAGGCGACAAAAACGCCTTACCAAACCAACGTCACCACTTAAAAGACACTACACGATGCTTTTGAGTTAAACACAAAATGTGCCCCATGCCGAGAACCTCATAGCCACAGCACGTAAGAGCAGCAATGGATTATGGGGGCTCAGTGGTCATCCGCAACATTCGAAAACACTACGAACTTGGCTCCGTGCTTTTCTAACGGGCGGCGCGCCGCATGGCACCAGCAGCTTGCTCACTAGCTAGTTGCGAACGTTCAAGCGCACGAGCCACCTTCACCTCACGTCCGAATGATGATTCAGCAACATAGACAAGGGCAACAAAGTACGCAATACACAAAACAAGAAGCAATCGTTCGATCCTCTTTAAATTTTTTTGTGTTTCGGCATGAATGTTCTTCGCCGACACTTAAAACATGGTCCTAAAGTCGTTCCTAGCGTCTTTCATCTCGGTCTTTACGTTGGCATCCCATGCATTCATCGTTGCATCCAATGCATTCATCTGGGTCCTAAAGTCTCACGCGTTGACATTCATCAGGGTCCTAACGTCTTTCATCTCGGTTACGTTGGCATCCAATGCATCCATCTTGGGATCCAATGCATTCATCTGGGTCCTAATGTCTTGCGCGTTAACATTCATCTCGGTCCCCAGTCGCCCAAAATTGGCCTTCATCTCATCACTCAGTCGGTTGAGGGCGGCTAAGAATTGAACGGCGGGCTCGACTGATGGAGTGGAGAGGCGGCAGGCGATGGTCGCAAAAGCGCAACCGGAGGCAAGAATTGACAAGGAGGCGCGACGCATCTCTTACGAGTGTGGATTCGTTTTCGTTGTCTAGGAAATACAAAAAGAAACATGAATGATTCGTTCGTGCATGTTGAACCATGATTGTAAGACGAAGACCAAAATCCAGACTATTCCACGGAATAAAGTGAGAAAACATCAGCACGAAGAAAACAGTGAAAAGAAAATCTCCAAGAAAAAGTGACGCAAACAAAAAGGGTATGAGAAAGAAAAGTGTGTTCTCAAGAGAGGCTAATGTGAAGATAGTGAAAAGGTAGCCGCAATCGCCTCAAGTGGCAGTATTCCAGTCATGGCCAGTGCGGCGCAAAGCAAACAGTGAATGTTGTTGCGGGGTTCCTTATCTTTTTGCTGCGATCCCGACTGTTGTTGAGTCACAAGGGCGACGTGAAGCAACACCGCTTGAACATTTGCGGCCAACAGCTCTGCATGGGTTTGCATGTATCGGCGCTGCTCGCATAGCGATCGATGCTCCTCATTGCGCTGCACTGAACTCTCCCCAAACTGAACCACAGGACGTTGGTCACGGCCTCCACGCCACGCAACATGCGGCCTGATGTCTGTCAAGCGCTTCGTGACACTAGGGTAGGGTGCATTCGTCATGTCCTGGAGAGATGTTCGCGGCACAGGGCTTGGCTGTGGGAGCACTGCGGAGGACACGTGAAGCGTCAACCTACTCACGTAGTTCGCTGCGAAGTGTGATACATCAAGCCACCACGATGGCAGCGCCACTTTATACTGGAGGAGCGAGT
>CYKH01000297.1:0-12883 GCA_001460835.1 Bodo saltans | reverse complement strand
GTGAGCAGGGTGACGATCGCCTCCTTACGAAGACAGTGATGAGAAGCAGCAGGGAGGACATCTGCCACGTGAGGAATAGTAGTCGTGTTGTCTGGATGTATTGCCATTGAATATTGTGCTTGTTTGCTTGTTTGTTTGTTTGTGTGATGTGAAAAGTGTGTGTGTGTGTCTCTATCAAGGCGGATCAAACATGGAAAATGATGAAAAGCGAGTGTTTGAAGAAATGTCGTGGTTGCAATTGTTGCATGTGTACTACTGTAACTTTCGCTCAGTGGTGGCGAAGTAATGTCACTCCGCCAGGAGACCGTTGTGCTTGAGATTGCTGGTGCTGTTGAGCAGCTGGTGTTGGGGTAGAAGGTTGACTCGGTGGCACGTCTGACGGCAGAAACTTTGCACACACCGTGCAGGCTATCAGAACCCCCAGTATATCCATCAGCACTTGTATCATCGGTGCGGCGTGTTCAATGTCAAACTTCAACTTTCTCAACACAAACGGGAGTGCGGTACCCAGAACCACGCTCACAAGGACGATCATAAAGAGTGCCGCGCTGATGCAGAACACAGTGGCAAACACAGGAGTAGGTTGGACCTCTTCATTGGTGTAGTACAAGTACACTCGGACAAATCCGATGAAGAAGAGGCACGTGCTGCTGATGAGTCCAACAAGCAGCTCGCGGCGGAGGAGAGGCCATAAATGTGACGGTCGCAGCTCTCCCGTCACCAGACCAGTGATAGCGTGGACTGCTGCCTGGTTGCCTGCATTCCCCCCAGCCCCCACCAGCATCGTGAGGAACAACGGCACCACCACATTCGACGTGATCAGCCCTTCGTACGCTTCTAGCACAAACTGCGACAACGACTGCAGTAACAGAAGCGACACTAGCACCGAAAGGCGCTGCCACACGACTTGTAGGAGAGGCGTGGTCCAGACCCGTTGTGGGACAGTAGGACCACCACCAGGCGATGCTGGTAGTATCGATGGGCTCCCCTCACCGTACCTATGGGGATGTGGCGGCCCCCCTTCATACGAGGGGTAGTCACTGTGTGAGTCCCCGGCATCGGAGGATGTGTTGTACTCTCTTTCAGATGACGAGACGGCAGACACATCTTGCGGTACTGTCTGAAGCTGACCAGCTGGGCCCACTGGGGAGGAGGGGCGAATCCACCCTCGCCTGAAAAGAAGACCAGTCGCACTGCGCCATCGACTGCTGGAGGCCGGCGCTGAATCATCAGAATTCGCAGCCATGTGCGTCAGAATGGAACAGAAGGGATGAAAGGACCTATCAACAATGAATAGGGAGGTTCATTTGTTGCGTTATCTACTGTGTACGAAACACGGCAAAGAAGGACAAATAAAAAGAATTGCGCACAAGCAACGAAAGTGAGACAAAACACATGGGGCGAGTGCGCTATTCTCCAAAAACACTCCACTTCCCCCACCCCTACGGCACAATGGCACGGCGAACAACACATCGGAAGGGTCGAACCTCACACGGAATCTCATCTCGCACGCGGACGCGGCACGAGATGGTCGACCAGTCATAAAAATCAAGCAGCGCCACGCGAAATTCTCTAAAACTAAGCTGGTGAAGGGGAAATGAGAAAAGGGTGTGTGGTGTGACCACCCAGTCGTCATCGATTGCGACTGTTTTTCTTGTACAAATGGAAAGGATGTTGAGACGACGTACAGCGGTGTTGATAATTTGTTTTGTTTTGTTTTTTTTTTGTCTTGGTTTTCTTTGGTTGGTTGGTTTGGTTTTCTCACCGGGTTTTTTTCTTCTTTGCCTCAGAGTATCGCTGGTTGCGTTTTGTGCGATGGCTATCGACCGAGATGCTCAGAGCCGCCTACTCGCACATTGTTTCGATATTTCCCCTCTCCAGGCTTGATCGTCGTGGATCCGACGAGAACTGAGATCACCAGCTGAGTTCCTGCACGGTCAACCACAAACGGCACTTGGCTGTGGGGCTTTAGCGTTTTAATGGCGTCTTGGAAGTCGCGGAGTGATGCAATTCGAGCGCCGTTCACCATCCGAACAAAGTCGTTGGCGAGGATACCCGCACGCTGTGCCGGCCCCTTCACATTCACCACCACCACGCCATCAGAGTACGTTGTGTGAACACCGTTGATGACCACTCCGTCTGTCACCTCAATGCCGACCATTGGGTACTCGGGGTAGTCAGACTCCTGGGGACGCTCAGACACCGTCTCGACCGATACCAGGTCGTGGCTGCGTAAGAAATCTCTCACACGGTTCCTCCACTTCACTAACGAATCCACGAACAGTGGGACAGTGCTGCGCAGCGACTGAGGCGACGCCTTCGGCAGATAAATTGAAGTGGACATCAAGATGAAGTCATTCTTCACCGAAGCGCCCACACCGCCACCACACATTTCCCTACCGAGCAGCGAGCCCTCTAACAGGAACTCGTACAGCTTCAACTTCACCGCAGGGTCTTTGGGAATGAAGGTGGTGAGAGTGGAGTACAAGTAGAGCCTCTCTGTGCCGGCGTCGAAGGTCACCAGGAGGGTGTACTTGTCGTCGACGCTGACCACACACGTGTTGTTGTCATCGAGCTCGAGCCTAGGGACGCCGAGATCTTGAGCTAGTAACGTGAGATTCTCTCCTGCCATGAGCCGTGCATCGACCGTTTGTGACTCGCTGAATCGCTGGGAGTACGGTTGGCTCTGGCTCTGTCCTTGGGCGCCACGGGATTCACTCCGCTGCGCAGTGCGGCGGCTAAGAGCATCGCGTTCCGATTGAATTTGCGCATCGATCTCCACTTGCTGGGTGATATCGGCCTCAAGAGCGTCCCTCGCCGCACGCAGGCGATCTAGTTCGGCTTGCTTCTCTGCAAGTGCCGATGTCCTGGGTGTTGTGCCAATGTGTGATTGGTGGAACGTTGAGTTGGTGTTGTGCTGAATGGGAAGGGGTACGGTAGACGACCCGTCAAGATGCAAGCGACCCTGAGTACGATTCAGTTCTGCCACGCGCTGCTGATCGGCGATCATTTTCTCGATTTCAAGCTCTTTGCGCTCACGATCTGCTTCTAGTCGCTGGCGCTCCAGCTCCACCTCCTTCTCTCGGATTTCTAGTTCGTGTCGCAGGCGACGCTCGTGGTGCTCTCGGCGCTCTCGTTCGAGTCGTTGGCGCTCAGATTCGTATTCGGCACGCTGTTGTGCGAGGAGCATCTTCTTTCGCTCATTTTCAAGTTTTTGCATTTCTAATTGGCGCTGTGCATTTCTCTCTGAATTCAACTGAGACTTTCGGGCCTCCAAGTCGCGTGCACGGAGACTTTCACGCTCTGCCTCTGCAGACCTCACCGCTGCAACTCGCTGACGCTCATTCTCAGCGGCTTGCTCAAGCTCTTGAAGTCGCTTCAGTTCGTACTCTTTCTCAGAACGTTCGCGCTCCAAGTCTAGTCGACGCTTTTCTGCTTGAGCAATAGAGTTTGCCAAGCTCGCTTGTTGACGCTTAAACTCTTCGTCGCGACGAATGCGCTCTGTTTGCAACATAGCGCGTTGCTGGTCTAACGTCTCCATCTCCAACGCATGCTTCTGCGGGCTCCCAACGAAGGGGTGCGAGACGGAGCTCCTGCGCTCCACCACAAGAGTCGATCCGCTGTTGATGCCCACCTCTGCGCAGAGCACATCATCCCCAAGCTCAATACCGTTATACTTGAGGACTTGGTCATCCTGCGGAATGTTGCAGCTTGGCACCAAGTACCGTTTGATCTTGCGAACAGTGAGGCGGGTGACATCGCCCTTCAAGTTCATCTTGTACCGCTTACCATCTAGAGGGTTGATGACGGTAATAAGACTCTGCATATCCGCCATGACTAAAACGGTAACAAAGCAGAGGGGCCTACGTCACTACATTAACAAAGAAATGGGGAAGTGAGAACAAATCAACAGACAGTTATCAGGAGGAAACATCAATTATTTTTCCCAGACATTTTTTGTGCAACAAAGGCAACAAAGGGACTTCCCAAAAACAGTCGGTGAGATCTGCACTCGAATTTTCACGCTTCGGGTGGCGGTGACACTTCTGAGAATTTGTGCTCACGCCGCGCCTGAGGCGACCCTCGTCGGGCCAAAACTCGTTCATGAGCCAAGCGCTCACGCAAAGAGTTTCTCTCTGCGTCAATAAACTCAAGGCGATTTTTACGCACTTCATCTGCAAGGGGCTGCCCACCGTGGCTCCTCCTCCACGCCGTGTCATCCCACGTCATGAGCATCAGCAATCCATCCAGCACAACTTCACTCGTCACACGCACGTTATGAAGTTCCATGAGAGCCACCAGTTTCCAAATATCAGCGCTCGAAATGATCAGCTGCTGCGAGGGATTGGGCAGAACATCTTCGTCGCTTTCTTTGTCGCCTCGATGCTGTTCTTTCACGCGGCGTATCATTGGTGCCATGAACCACAAAAGTCCGCTTGTGAAGAGGGAGGGACTCACGCCGCTGACTGATGATGTTTCCAGAACATAGCACTGATCAAGCAGCAGTTGTAGCACCGCGTAGTAACGTTTCTGGGGAGCAATTGGTTCTTTTGATGCTTTTGCTTCAGGCGGTGAATCCACTTGGCTTCGATCTGTGGTGTGGACGGCATCGTAGTGCCCCGCCTCTGAATTCTTCCAATAGCGCAGCATTGCAAGTACGTGGTGGTCACGTAGAGTTCGATGCGTCACCGCGGCTGTCACAAAATCAAGCGTATCTTGAAGGTATGGGGCTGTACAACACGCATGAAGAAACATCTCGGTCTTTTTCTTCCGCTCTTGATCTTCGATGGAAAGCTCTGGCGTTGGGGCACGAAGGTGAAGAGGGAGCTCATCTTCGTCTATTACATTGTTAGAGCTGCGGCGCATCGACAACGTCGTGGCGCTGAAGTGGGCAGCACCCCAACGTGAGGACTCAACGCAGCACGCTGCCATAGGTCTTAGTGACCTAAGCATAGCAAGCCGCATCATTGATGGTGTTTCTACAAAATGAGAAAGGAAATCAATACAGTAAGGGTGTACGAATACACAAAGCTGCAAGTGTAATGCAAAAACGGCAGCGCGTAACAAGTGTGCCAAGAGAAACAACAACAGAGGTAGTGTGAATGGTTAGTTATGACCCATAGGAATTCTGCAGAAGCCTTGACCCACGGCGATGACAGCCCCGGTCACATCTAGGGCAGCTTGAGCCACTGCCCGTACAGTAGGCATGTAGTCGCAACGCTCGACTACCATAATAGCAGAAGGGATCGCTTCCTCCTCAACGACGGTAAGTGTTGACATCACTCCATCCGCTACTGCAATGAGCCGCCCATAACGAGGGGAGGTGAGGAGACTTCGAACAGGGGTGGCTGCCACGACAACTCGAGATTGGAAGATCAACGCAGAAAAGGAGGCAGACGACAATGCCCCAAGCCACACAACGCCGCTATCAAGGCCACAGGCCACACGGCGTTGATCCTTCGAAGGAAGAGAGCAGATCGACGTCACCGCTGCATTCTCTGTCGGCACAACCATCGACTGAAGAGGTGCCTCTGGCTCCGATTGAAAGACGACAGAGATACGCCCGTGGGAGTCGCCTGCAAGCACTCGCACAGGGGCCCAGTTGGTGGGCACTGCCGCCACGCAAAAGATGGATCGAGGTGACGCACCTTCGCATGGAATGATCGTTCGGTGGGCACTAGGACGAGATAATCGCTCCCCCGTCTTGCCCAACGTGGTGTCTACCAAATACCGCTCCAAGGTACCGGCGCTTGTCCCGACGAAGACCTCGACTCGGTGATCAACGCTGCGTAGCAGTGGACTTGCCTGCACAACGCACATGAATCGTGGCACCGCCTCAACTGAAAGACCCGTTGTTGTGGACCCGCCTTCAATGCGTTCCCGTGCTTGGAGGCACCATTGCCCCGGCGCAACCGTCCCCCAAACACAAATAGTAGACATGGACCCCACAGATACCAACCACAACGCGACATCACCGCTGCGTGTAGGTTGAATTGTGGCAAGCCCCAGAACGTTGGATGTGTGTCCTCCGCTTAGCTCGTTCACCACGATGCCCCCCAGTCTGTTCGAGCTGCGACGGATTCGATGCATCACCTTGATCGTGGTGGACTCCCCACCAACCGCCCATTGGGCCTCCCCCTCGCTACATCCAACAGCAGCAACGCAGTTCATGTCGGGTGAGTCCGACACACCCTCCTGCAGCACCCAAGTAACGCCACACGTGCTTCTCTGCTCGTCAGCCATAGGCAATGGGGCATCACTGAAACAGGGTGGTGCGTAAAGCGACGAGGAGTGCAACACAACACGGACACCGTCAGGAGAGTGGCACATGAGAAAGTGCGCAGTGCCAGTGGAAGTGGTGCGAACGTCCGCAGCGATCAGTCGAGGAGCAGTGATAGACTCCCACGTCCCTCCTAGATGCCAACGGCCCGATGACGGTGACTGTGTATGGCATTGAACCGTTGAGCCGTGTTGTGTGATCATGGAACAGCCATTGCCGCTTGGCCCCGACGACGCAAACAACGCTCGGGAGAAATGCCAAGGAAACGTCATCGGTGATACTCGATCGATCCAATCGACGTCGAATTCACATGACGCGTTTTGTTTCAACGTCAGCCAAGCTCGCTGAGCGCCACAGCTTGACACAAATGTGATGAGGGCATGAAGTTGTGCCTCCCCCTCATTGCACCACTCAATGGTAATGCAGTCAACAAATTCAACGGTGGACGACGACGTCGAGTGTTCCTCCAGAAGGCTTGAGGAGCTTCCACACCGCGTTGCGAAATGCAGACATCCTTTCTTCGTCGCTCCAACGACCAAGAAAAGTGGTTGAAGTGCTTCGAACATCACAGTTGAAGCCGCCACTGCAGTGCATTGCGCTCCAAAATTTCCTGGCACATGATACAGCTCCCTTTGGCCTGAAGGATGCGTGTCCGTAGATGCAAACCACATCCCAGGAGAGGTTGCGTCGCTGAAACCGATGAAAGGCGTTTGCACACCACGCCCACCAGCGACGGCAATGACATGTACAATCTTCATCGGCAGTTTGTGAAGTCGCAACGACGCCACGTGCAATAATGGAGTGGAGGTGAGTAAATCTGTCAAGAAGTGCAGCCACACCGATCCATCAAGGTAACCCACCACTGTCGTCAACTGCCCCTGTGGACTCACGTCGACGACCAGTGCGCAGCATGGTGCCTTGGTAGGCGCGTCAGTTGTAGATGCAAACAGTGGGGCAGACAGCATACCAGCAGCACGATGAGCAGAAGGAGAGGTGCTCCATACGACGGCGTGGTGCCCCTCGGTGAACGCAATCGCGAAGGATGCAACATCAGTGGCCGATGCATGAGCGACAAGGCACCGAATCTTTCCAGCACTAGCCACTGGAACAGTGCACAACAACAACGGGCCTGGGGTGGTGGTGCCTGGGGCCGGGCCGCTGTGGAGACATGGTACTGGAAATTCATTCATGGAGACGCCACCATCGAAACCGCCGTGAATCACTCGGCCAACGCCTCCACCGTCAACGCCTTCCTCCAGAGTGGTGAAGGGCAGCAATGCAATGGCTGAGCACCCATGAGCCGGGTATTGCTCCAAGGCACGCCACAGCAGCGACGCAGCACCCTGCGCACCGGCAGGACGCAATGAGAACTTCACTAAAAATGCCTGCACGGCGCCGTCTTCACCGCCAACAGATTGCAGCACGCGGCACTCGCCTTCAGCAGAAGGCTGACCAAGAATCTGTGAGACAACACAACGAACTCTTGACTTCGCAAACGTATTCCCTGACTCTCGCCAAACTACTGATGATGAACCATCATCGCCGCGTACATGTGCAAGAGTGGTGGAGCGGTCGTCGCTCCCTGTGGAGACCAGGTAATGGATGGCATTCCCCTCAATCGCTTCCACGACGGATAAGCACATAATGACGCAACCAGGCCGATGAAGCGACACCCTCCACAGAACTCTTGCCGTGGAAGAGAGTAGTAGGGCGCGTTCTTCACTGGTGGTGCCATCGTTGGTCGTGATGGAGGGGCACCACCCCACCACCTCGCCACCATACGTACCGGAGGCACACACCACAGGCGCGTCACCAGCAGCTGGAAGAAGTACTTGTGCAAATGCAACACCCAACGACACAGCCGAAGCAATCCGGTTGCCTCCACCCTGACGCACGTCGTACAGTCTGTTCATAGCTGTGACTGCGTACGCTAGAGTTCCGTTGATTGGTTGCAATGCTTGCACACGCTCTCCAGTCGCGCACATCACTCGGAAGCAGTCAAGGAGGGAGCAACGAGTTTTATCACTCCGCAGATCTAGTGCTACTCGAGTGTGCCACACAGCACCGGAAGTAGAGCACCACACGCTGAGGAGAAACGATTGTTCCTCATCACCATCTACGACATTCACACAAAGTGCGTGAATCGGTCCACGGCACGCAGTTGCCTCAGCATCAATGGGAGCAACCCTGTGTTGTGTCCCGCTGCTTGTGGCGCCCCACCACACTGAAATCCACAGCCGCGATGCATCGCTGCCCCACACGCACCCCATTAGTGTGTCGCCTGCACGAAACGTCGCTACTTTGTGGATAGGGCCACAGTGGAGAACATCATCGGAGGAGGCATGAGAGGTAGGATCGTCCGACATGCGTTCCAATTGTGATTCGATCCTAGATACTATGTTAGAATCAGCGAATGGAAGTTCCTACAAATAAAAAAATTATGCTCAACACAAAAAGTCCGAGGTGACGTGGTATATTGTACAACACACTAAGTTTGAGCGCGTTCAAAGGGTTGGATATCACAGGTAACCCCATGAAGGGAAGCACACTCATAAAACACTTGAGGCGGTTTCATCAGTGCAGAGTGGAAAGGCGGCGCATCGAGGCGTCCTTCTTAGGAGAAGGGCCTCGTCCACCACTTGCAGCGTCAGGCGTCGCCTCATCGTGCAGGGTATCGTAAAGCTGCTTCAACCTCATATGGCTGCGGATCATTGCAGTTGCTGGGGAGTGTTGCTCCACTCTCAGGTGGTTCAGTCCTTCGAACGCTTTATCGTGCAACTCTGATTTCTCTCCTGCACCAAAGCGATCAGGAGCACTTACGAAAGAAATCGTAGCCCGTTTGTCCGTTCGTGGGGGGTCGACGGCAGCAGGGTTGTCTTTCATTAACGACAAACTTCGTAGCTGCAGCAGTCTTTCGCGTCTCTCTGCCTCCGCGAATGCCTCTTCGAATGACACAGGCAAGCCCTGCTCCATGCGCTCTGTGATTGTCAGTGCAGCGGGTGAGTTCGATCGACGGGACGGCAGCGTGTCGTCGTCATCCCACGAGACGGTTGTCGCACCACCACCTGAACTTCCTCCTCCATGCAATTCCCTATCAATCATAAAGTCATGCATCGCTAGCAGCTCCTTAAACCGCTTGCCGCGGAACAGCACATCAAGGTTCATCGACAGTCGTCCACCGCCGTGACCAACGGTGTAGAGAGGCTCCTTGCGCAGCTTGCGTTGGGGCTTGGGAGTAGGGGACGGCGGCATGGGTGGCTCGCCGAAGACAGAGGGCAGCGTGGTGTCATTCTGCTGCTGTTCCGCCAAGCGCTTCTTATCCCGTTGTCTCGTTGCTCGCAGTTTTCCTAAGTGGATCCGGTACTGAGGACACAGCGTTTCTGTGATTTCGTCTTGAACACGGCGTGCTGCCTTCACCAAAGGATCGTCCTTGGATACCTGTGGCGGCTGCGTCGGTTCGCGTCCTGCCTTGTGGAACGGCAGAGCGCCAGAAGCACCGGATTGCGTTACTTTAAATGCAGACGACACGTCAAGGTGGTTGTACGTGTCTGTCAGGACCTCTTCGTAGCGATACTGCTTCCGCTCGGAGGTGCCGCTGATGTGTTTCGTTCGCCCAGCAGCACGCTTGAGGTCAGGAGCAGGGAGATCTCTGATCGCGTATTGCTCTCGCTTGGAGAGGAAAAACGCCGGTGGCGCATCCTCTCCCTCAGACCGACCATCGGGGGATCGCGTTGCATTTGTTCGATGTGTTTGAGGTGGGTTCGTCGGAATCTGGGTGTCAACCATTTCCACCAGCGGAGCGGTAGCGGTGGATGGGGCAATGAAATCACCGAGTGTGGCACCTCCTTGCTGCATCGATCGATCCTTCATGGATTCTACTGGCATCGCCGAGTCCACTGGCACACTAATAGAGCGAACCGTCAGTGGTGCATGCGCAACTTTTCCATCGAGGGACGACGCCGCACGCAGTGGAGGCTGCTTTCCTTCTCGTGTTGATCCTTTCGAGAAATCTACAGCTCCCGTCACTCGAGGAAGGTACGAGTACGACTGAGACACGTCCTTCTGAGCTCCCCCTGCGGCTCGTGCCTCTCCACTTGCCGCTGGAGCATTTGCTCCCATCTGTCGTGCAGCTTTGGGGAACGAGAACATTGGTGTGTTCGCCGTCGACTTCTTCGACGTTGCTGATGGAACTAGCTGTGTCGTCATGGAGGCTTCATATCGACGCTGCTGTCGGTCCATCAACGCCTCAAGGGCTTCAGCGTCCCTCATTGCGAGACGCTCCTCTCTGAGCTCGTTACGAATGTCTCTTGGCTCTTGAAATCTCTCAACGACAGGCTTGTTGTAGTCGGTGGCACACGCTGTTTTCCTCTTGAAGTAGCTAGGGTCGAGGTTGTCGTACACAAGGCTCCTACCTTGACGCTTTGGGTCGTGCAGTAGGCCGAGATTCAACTGTTGGCTCGCGTCGAACTTTGACGCGTCACGCCCTGGCATTGCCGGGAATGGCACCGTTCGTTTCATTTGAAAACAAATGTTCTGTATTGTGCTATTGTGGAGAGCAAAGATCAAGATCAATAATGTTCTGTCGAATGGGAAGTATATCTCATAATTGGAAGCACACTTGCATCGACTTCAATTGCAACAAGTTACCAGTCCTCATCTTCGGTCTTGAGGCGCGGCGGCCCTTTGGGAGCCGCAGGTGGTGGTGGTGGCCCTTTGGTTGGTGGAGGTGGTGGCGGTGCACCAGAAGGCGGTGGCGGTGGGGCGCTCGGTGGCGGCGGTGCGATGGCTTTTGGAGGTGGTGCTGCTTTCGGTGGTGGTGCAGCACGAGGTGGTCCTGCAGGAGCGTCGTCGTCGTCATCGTCTGAATGCTGCCCGGTGATACCACGCCGCCTGATCTTCAGCAAGTCCTGCAGGGCGTTGACGTTCGTCTTTGGGGGAGGCTGTTTGCTGGGGTTTGGTGTAGGCCTGTTGACCTCAGGCACCACTGCCTTCACCGCCGATTTCATTGGCGGCGGCGGGGGAGGTGGCGGAGGAGGTGGCGGTGCATTCGTTGAGATGGCCATCGTTCCTTTGCCTGGTGGCGGAGGTGGTGGAGGCGGTGCTTTGCTTCCTGGGGGCGGCGGGGGTGGTGGCGGCGCTTTACTGCCAGGTGGCGGTGGAGGTGGCGGCGGTGGTGCTGCCTTTGATCCTGGGGGTGGCGGTGGTGGAGGAGGGCGGTTGGTAGGTGACGATGCGAGTCCTGGCGGAGGTGGTGGTCCCCCAGAAGGCCCGGCGGCAAACTGTTGAGACGATAGCGTAGGAGGCGCGGTCAGTGCAAGTGGCTTCGACGGTCGAATCGCCATCGACTCGGACACACTTGGAAGATCCACGTCGTTTTGCATTTGGCGCCTCTTTGTCGGTGCAATGTTGTCGTTCTCCTCCAGCGCAACGGTGTGCCAGGCAACCTCGGCAATTCCATCTAAGGGCAAGTCCTCAGGAAGATCTTCCATAAGGTTTGACACATCGTCAAATATGGGAACGAAACCGTAATCATCAGCGGTAATCTTCGACATGAAGTCCTCGTGAATGTTAGCCCCAGTCCGAAGGTTCTTTTTTCCCTGCACCGCACGCTGCTGTCGTTGCTGGGTGAACACGTTGAGCTCGTGGTACTCTCGGTACAAGTTCTCTGTGGTGTTGAATAGAAGAAGCGACGTGACCGAAGGCATCTCACGAGGAAACTTTCCTAGTCCACGGTCGGCAGATGCCGTCGCAATGCTGCGCTGCGTCACTCGCGGGATCAGCAATTCAAAGTCAAAGTTGTCAACAGGATCTGCAGGTTTGAGTGGGCGAATGTCATCGCCCTGGCCGTTAAGGGATGAGATATGCTTCATGTGGCGCATGGCCGGAGAGCTTGGCATCGCGACACTGCTCGCGTCCACCCCTTCATCGTCGTCCTCGTTGCCGTCGTCGTCGGACGAAAGGTTGACGTCCATTGGCTTCACGACATGCTGGCGCTTCTTGTGCAACCGTGCACGCGTGTGAGCGGGTGCTTGCACCAGCTCCTGCTTCCTGTTGATGCCTTTGGGGAACTTGAGCTTGCTCTTCACTGTGATGCCACGAGTGCTTCCCTTCAGCTGCTCGACACGCCCTGCGCAATCAAGGACTCGAGTGTTGACAGCATCATACCGCTCGCGTGTTTCGCTGACAGCCCTCTCAAGGTTAGCGAACACTCGGTCCGTCGTCCGTTGCAGCTCAAGTAGTGACTCCACACATTGACCAAGGCCCTCGAAGCCACCGTTGGTAAACGGAATGGGGACGGAGAACCCAGGGACGTCCAACAGATTAGTTTGCTGAAAGCTCATGGATGGGTCTATTCGATAAATAGCGGCACCTACTGCTAGAGGGTGCTGATTTACAAAAAATAAAATGAAGAATATGCGGCATCGCAAGCATCACACAATATGATAAAAAACAATGAAGGTACTTTTGTTGAAACATAAAAGGAAAGCTAAGCATTTGCAACTCAACTCGAATATTCAACGGGGTCCTTATGCGAGGAGGTTCTTGTGGTTGATGATACCCTTGCCGGCGATCACCTTGGCGTGGATACCGCGGTTCTCGAGG
>CYKH01000296.1:11140-28198 GCA_001460835.1 Bodo saltans | reverse complement strand
GTTCTCGTGCCGCTGTCATGACGGCTCTGAATCGCATCTATTGAATGCCGCCTTGGCGTTGTGGCCTCCTGAGTGTTGTTATGATGGTTGAGGTTATGATGAATGACGGTGTGTTGATGGTGGCGCCGTCTTTGCACGTCGTCTTCTTCTTCTTCATAGTGGTGCGCTCCTATTTCCTCAACCACCACCGCCTCTTTCGCATACTCAGCCGAGTGACGATCCTGTTGTTGATGTACGTCATCTGGGAGCTGCTTATCTGTCCATGACACAACCTCGCTATTACCAGCAGAGTGGACCACCAGCACTTCGTCACCTCTGTCCTTGTCACCATTGACTGGGTTTGAACGTTCAGTGCGTTGTTGCTGGGTTGTTGTTGATGTTAGTACATAATGGAGGGAGTGCTGTTCTACTGAGTGGTGGCAATGATGCGTTATGAGCGGAGGGCATGTATCCCATCTTGTGGATGCTGTTGCAATACACGACGACAACTGTTGAGCGGCGGCGTCATCGCCAGTATCTTTCTTCTGGGGGTGGGGGTGGCGTCGAGATGAAGTTGGGAGGAGCATTGATGTCGCAGAGACCACAGCCCCCTCGTCGTCGCCACCGGATGACAACGTTTGCCTTCTTTTTGATGTCACTGGTGTTGTTGGGCGCTGATGCTCACTACTGTTACCACTGACGCAAGAATTTCCCATTCTTTGGATGCTGATCGATTATTGTGTTGTCCGTAGACTGCTTTTACAGAAGCAACTACTGGAGACGATCGATCGATATTTTGATCCAAATCACTTGAAAGAAACAAACCCAACGCTAAAGCAGCTTGGCGGGTATTTTTCTCTGTGAAAGAAGGGAAAAAGGATCAGACAACTGAAAAATGCAAATCATAGTCCTCGGGAACAAATCTTTTATTTGCCTTGTTTGCTTGTTGTTGATTGTCAGCACTGAGAAGTTGATTTGTGAAGGGGGGAGGAGAAAGTGGGGAAGAAGAGTATCTTTGGTATCAGAAGACATAGTAGGAGCAGAGAAAAATATGGCACCCGATAAAAAACGCGCGCCATAACAAAAAGCAATGGCATCTCTAATACAAAAATACTGAAACAAAAAAAATACCTCTGAACACTCATTTTTTTCTATTCTTCTGTTTTTTTTTGTTTTTGTCTTTAGTGTTTTGTACATTCGGAAAAGAGAGATCGTATGATGACAAGCCCTCCTCCAATATATGAAAAAGCGAGGACGGATGATGTAGGCGATCATTCACTTTGGAGGGGAAGTAAAAACTTTTCGATGCGAGAGAGAGCAACAAAGACATGAAAAAAAAAAGGAACCAAATGGGGGACGGGAAGACGCATCAAAAGCTTTGCGTCGATTAAATATGCCTCAAACCTCTTTTGTAGCGAATATCGTCGATATCGTAACGAAGCTGCGACATTTGTCTTGTTCTCTCTTCTCGGGCTTCAACATCGCAAGATGACTGGTAAGAGAGAAGGACGAAGCAGTGTTTCACTGTCTGATGGTACGCTAAGGAAAATGTAATCGCTCCCAGTGGTCCAAAGTTTATTTCGCACCAAAAATTTTTCTTTTGACTTTCTTTGTCTACCGCACAAATAACAATCAATCCAGAGACTCAACATAGGTTTGCGTACGTTTCGCCGGAGCCGTATGCTCTCCGTACTTTCACAAAATCCTAACGTGGAGGGAAAGTAGCTTTCTCGACAAAAGCGCTTCTCAAGGAAAAATTCTTTAGAAACAACCCTGCAAATTGTAGCAAAACAGATCATCGTTTTTGAGCTTCAGAACTGTGCGCTCCAAAAGTGAATAGTGAATTGCGTTTTTTTTTGTGTGTGTGCTAGAAACTCAGCGAGAAAGAAGGGGTGGGGCCGAGAAAAAAACAAAACCGGAGTAACGCGACGTGAATCACAAAGGAAATGTGTTTGGGTGTTGAAAGTTTTTCTTGTGTGTGTGTATGTGTATAGTCGGTAAGGGGTAAAGAGCACTCGCTCAAAAGAAAAAGTAAAAAGAGATTGAGCGGGGAGAGAGAGAGAGAGAGAGAGAGCGCATCAAGAACAAGAAGGAGTACGACGAGCCGGGTGGTGGGGAGAAAGGAGGAAGTACACACCGACGAAGGAGAGGAGTTTACAAACATTTTGCATTGAGGGCGAACGAAAGGGGAGGGAGTCCGTGTGTCAAGCGATTCCTTCTTTAAGTCACTCAATGAGTCATCAAGTAACAGCCCTGATAACAGCCCTCTGCTAGTCATAACATTTTACGATTCACATCATAAAGTCATCTTCTGAGAATTTCACAACACAAATTTGTTTTGGTTTGGTTTCTTTTTCTCACACAAAATAATTTAAAAAAATCCTATGCGCTGACGCTGCGTCGCGCAACCGCCGACGACGCTAGAGGTGGTAGCTCTCCACTACTGATGCCGATGCTGATGCTATTCCCGGTCGGCACATAAGGATACTGGCCGCCACCGCTGCTCCCGCTGATTGCTGTGTTGTGCACTAACTGATTCGCGTCAGTCATCAACGGCGCAGGTGCGCACATGCTAAATGTTAGCACTGCGTCGCTCCTTGAATTGTTGTATGTGCTCAACTTTCGTGATTCCTGAAGCTCCTCGAGCGCCGCAGCAGCAGCTGCAGCTGCTACACCGTCGAGCGATCCAAAGCTCATTCCTACTCCCCGGCCACCGGCGACGCGAGATGAGCGACTGCCTGGACCACCAACCACCCCAGAGCGGACCATGGCGGAGCTGCTAGTGACGCTTCCGTTGGTGGAGTACCACCCATCCGGCGGCACCACCGGAACGCCGTTGTGACCAATCCTCTGCATCCCCCCATGCGGCGTGTCTCTTGTGTTGGTTGGTACTACCACGTGCGTGGGGCGGCGAGGTAGGTGCGATCCTGATCCAGCCGGTGATTCCGACGGCGATATGGATGCCATGAATCCTCGAGATGCGTGGTGATGGTTGTGGTGCTGGCCGCGATGCTGTTGTTGTTGATCGTGTGAAAGACGGCGAAGCGGCGACCAGCGGTTGTTTTCATACTGTTGCACTGCCTCTCACTACGGTGAAGGTGATAGCGCGGATAGGCCTCTCTACCGGGATCACCGCTGTGACACTTTCCACCTCGGTCCCGGACGTGGTTACGGGCGCCCCTCCCTAAAAGTTCGAGGTCGACGCAGTGGTGATTTCTTTGTAGCCCCTCCTGTTGTGTCGTCGGGTGCGTGCAGGACGCCTTCTGACTCGTCGATGGTTGGTTTGGGTTGAGTCATGATGGGAGAGCCCGCGGTGTTGGGTTTTTGCTGCTGCTGATTACGATAAACACGTAGGCAGGACAGCTGGGATGCTCCAAATGTTTCATCGCTCCCAGCGATTTTATTTGACGTTGTTAGCAGTGGTGATGTTGGCAGCTCACGCAGTCCATCAGCAGGCTGTTCGTCTTGAGCTCATCTCGTCGGTAACGGGTAACATTCGGTTTGTAGTTGATATTTTTTTCCCCCTGTCGCAAAACGAACTCCAATTAATTGTTTCCCTAACCAATTTTGCAAATCAGTTGTGTGAAGAGCAGCAATATGAAAGGTGACAGAGCACTGACACAATTACAAAAGAAACGCAACTTCAAACTTACAAGCTGACGCAATCAAGAGAGAAAAAAGGAACGAAAATGGAGAAACACTATCGAACAGCGCACTTTAAAAAGTTTCTCGAAAGTGCGCGCATGGTTTCCATTGTCCCTAAGCGCAGCTCCAAGTTTTTGAGGTTCCCCACGCCAAGTAGCCTTCGAAGCACCGCATCGTCCACCACCATGAGAGCGGAGGAGTTAGGAGAAACAACATTGCTGCTGGCCCCGGAGGTATCCATCTTCTTCGAGGTACTATTGTTGCTCACATCAGCAGCAGCAGCAACAGTCCCTCTTCTTCGGTTGAGAAGCGGTAGCAACGGCGGTGCTACAAACGCTTTGCTTTCAAACTCAACTTGAGAAGCGGTAGCAACGGCGGTGCTACAAACGCTTTGCTTTCAAACTCAACTACTGACGCGTTCGTTGAAGTTCTCAGGGGTAGCGCTATGGGTACAAGTCTATCCTCACAACACCATGATGCAAGGGCAAACAGACACGACAGGTCCCCATCACGAATCGTCCCCAGCGGCGTCGTCGTTTGCAAATTATCGTCAGGAGGAGAGATGAATGGGGCACCAACAGGGCCATGATTACCTCCGAAGAGTAACATCGGTGCCCATCGGAGGACAAGGAGTTGCTGGAACCTCCATAACGCAACTGTTTCAAGAAGGTGCCGAAGTGTGGCCTCAGAAGCTTCGGATGCACCAATGCCGCCGTTGGGCGCTGCGGTGGCGAGGGGCACTTGCAACGCCGCTCCTTTCTTCAATACTTTCAACTTTAAAGAAGCATCCCGCTCCTCATCGAGCTCTTGTCGTGCAGTTGCAGAGCTGTGTAAATGTGTTGACATAAAAGCTTCCAGCTCTGGTTGATATTCACTTGCGCCATGTGTGAAGGCGAGCAACCTACGGACATGGGCGTCCCGCGCGTCGAGGCCATTGCGGAACTCATCGATAGCATGATGATGATGATTCAAGGTCGCACCGCTTATGCTTCGCCTCAGATCCGCTCGTGACAGCGGCGTTGGAATGAGGAACCCAACAAACGATGCCAACGTAAAACGCCGACCTTTCCGGTCCGCTGTGAGAGTGGGGGGTGTTGGAGAGGCTGGTGGCGTCGCAGGAACCGCCACCGTGTCTGTTGCACTGTTGGCATCACCAACCTGGCGAATCTCGTGTCTCCTCTCATTGTTCGTCTTGCTCCTCTTCTTCATCGCCTTGGACGCCCATCGTTGCAGTTGCCTGTGTGAAGGAGCTGCAGTGACATGGGGAGGCATCAGCCTTTTCATCACGCCACCAGACGCCACAGCATACGTGACCCATAATCTGTACGCATAGTGGACCATACGGATGAAAGATGGTGATGGTGTTGTGTTGGATTGTGACAACAGCATGTCCTTCTTGGTGCTGCCTCCTCCGGTTTGCTGTTGCGCACGCCTCTTCTTCAGCAGGAGGGAAACAATGTCAATCCCGCCGCCGCACGCCACCTCGCCACCGTATTTAGGAAATGCCTGAGACACACATTGAATGGCTCGAAACTCCTTGTCTATTCTCATCAGAATGCGCCGTCGAATGAGTTCCATTGTTTCAGGGGCAATTGGAGTCGAGAACGATGATGGTGATGATGTTGCGTTATCAGCACCATTAAGATGATGAGGCTCGTCATCGAACAATCCGACAAGTCGTTTGCCGCACAAGTGTGGAGCGGACTTTGGGAGAAGTAGCATTGCCAGCTGATGGTCTCGATGCTGCGCGTCCATGAGAGCAGTGAGAATGTGCATCATGGCACACCAGCGCCGCAAGAACTGCCTTAACATCCACCGAAATGTGCGAATCACATCCACCACTTCTGCGCGACGATCAATCGAAGCGCAACCAACTTTCCCAGCGCCGTTTGTTTCCGCCAGAGTAATATTGTGAGTAGGATGGCGGCCCTTCATCACCATCACAGGGCGCAACACTAGTTGTGAAGACACCATGTTCACGTACCTTCTCCACGTGGGCTGTGCGAGGCGAATGGAGGATTCAATCGTCCACTGGGGTGTGAACACGATGGCCGATAGAGCAGTCGCCATGTGGTCTAATGTTGGGGGAATAATGCCGCTGTTGTGACTTCTTCCAGCCAGCGGTGGTGGTGGTGGTGGTGGTGGATGTCGCTTCTTCGCGGCATCATGATGGTGTGAACCGTCACTTTTGTTTGTGTCAGACCCAATGCGGTTGTTGTTATCCCGTCGAGCACCCCGCGGGGATGTTGACCCAGCAGGGAAGATTGGCGCAGTAGCAGTTGGAAGATAGTACTTGCTGCACTGAACAGGATCGTTGCGGTCGCCGGTAAAATCGTTGTGTCCAAGATCCCTCATAATCGCACGCATCAGAGGCAGTATGTCCTCTACCACCACCACCGGTGCATTGTGGCGACTCTGTTTGGTGGGACCGATTGTGCTGATTGAATCCGATTCGCTTCGCTTTTGCGGAGAACGTCTTCTATGGTGGCGCTTGCGATTTGACTGCATTTTCCTACCGGTGGTGTTGGTCTTCGTTTTCTCCTTTTTTGTGTGTGTGTTGATTTACGTTGTTGCGTGCTCAGAAGAAAGAGAGTTGCAGAGATACATATCAGTATGCAGAGTACAGAAAGATTCCATGTGTGGATGTGGAGTTTTGCTTTCTTAAAAGCGTCATTATGGGGAGAAGGAGAAACAATCGAAGAAGACTGAGGGAAGGCTTATTCTTCTTCATGGACTTCATCGGAAAGTACTGGAAAACCTCCATCTCCAAAGAAGAAGAAAAGACATTCGCAACACGTCTGATGGTTTACTGCTTTGTGATTCGGATAAACTCTCCACAGAAGCATAGTATTACAGTTATGCCTTCATCTCAGGGACTGCGGGGTAGGTGCAGCCATCGTGCTGAATAATGACACCGGCAGCGTAGTTACCGAGGCGAATGCTATCCTCAACGCTGCGGCCAGCACCAGCACCAGCAAGGTATCCTCCGACGAACGCGTCGCCAGCACCGTTGGTGTCGATGATCCTGTCAGCGTCGATGGGGGTGACCTCGACGGCACCGGAAGTGCTTGCGGAGGCGTACACGGTGGGCTTCGAGCCCTGGGTGAAGATCACCAGGCGCTCACCAGTGCCGTTGTAGGGGAGAGCAGCAGTCTTCTTGGCAATCTCGGCAACATCTTCAGTGCCAAAGCCCTTGACGGTGGAGAATACCTTGGCCTCGTCGTCGTTGGAGAACACGACGTCAACGTAAGGCAGAACCTTCTCGAGCTGCTCTCCGAAGAACTGAATGATGAAAGGGGCAGAGAGGTTCATCATGAACAAGCCGCCGACCTCGCGGCAACGCTTGGCAACCGTCAGCACGTACTCGACGTTGATGGTGAGGGTGAAGCCAGTGAGGTAGAAGAGTGCAGACTCTTGCTGCGCAGTCTTGACGTCAGCGGAGTCAACGTGCTCGGCGGTGATGAGGTTAGCAGCGGCGAGGTTGGCGACGAGGGAGCGCTCTTTACCAGTGATGCACACGGCGCAGCTGCCGGTGGGAGCAGCGGTGGTGGTCTCGACGAGCATGCGAACACCGTCCTTCTCGGCGGCCTCCTTGAGGATCTTGCCGTACTTATCGTCAGCAGTGCAACCAACGTAGGAGACGAAAGACTGAGCGGGGGCTTGAGCGATCCATTGGGCAACACGAGCAGTGTTGAGGCCGGAACCTCCAGGGATGTAGCTCACGCCCTCTTGCTGCTCAAGGTCGGCGTAGATACCCATCTGCTCGGGGGCTACGAGCGCGGCGGCGGCGGGCTGAACGTTGTACTTGGCGAGGAACTCGGCGCTGACGTGAGCGGAGATGTCAAGCAGGGGGTTGCACTGAACGTAGAGCTTCTTGAGGGACATTTCTTTCTTTGATCAAATCTAGCGTTTCCATCCAATAAAAAAGAAAACACATCGAATCAATGGTGCATCACCTACCTGTCACGCACGGAGCTCTCTCCTTTGGGCTACTTTTCTCTCAACGTTGTAATTGAACGTGTGAGAGAAGCTCTAAGTGTACAGTTGTAAGTGATTGCAGTTGCTTCTCCAGCATCCGTATTCTATCTTGTAATGCTTCCTGCTGAGATTGTGATGTCGGTGTTCGCGAAGGAGAGGGGTGAGCACCACCGCTTACCGGTGAAGTGCCAACAGCAGCCAACGCACGTGGGTCGATCGTTAACGGAGTATGAGATAACAACGGATATGACGTCCGTTCCTCAGTGGCAGCTGGCGTGTGTGCTACCGGCTGAATGTTGAGTGTCTTGAGAGGAGACGCGATGAGAACATTCAATGCGTCGGAGCTCATTGCATGAAGGGACGAGGGCAATGTCATCGATGCAGACACTTCGGTGTGCTGACATCTGCTGCACAATAACAGTGGCGATTGTGCGGTTGCATTGTTGTTGTATGTCGACAATGTTAGCTGCGATTTAGAAGAGGATGGTTGGCTGAGCACCGCGTACCTTATCAACAAGTTTTCTTGTTGTAACAACCGAATGAGCGAATCAGCCGTAGCAAGTTCACGCGACTTTTGCTCAAGAGACGCACGCAACGACTCGACTGAGTCTGCTGGGGGGACAGGCGGCAACGCGGCACCGATTGGCACCGCTGCTGTGTTATGATGATGCTGGTTGCTCGATCCGATGTTATTCTTCGAAGGAAACCCACCTGCTGTTGATCCACCTGCTGACAACAACAGAACAGGTTGCAGATGTCGAGTCGCTTGACGAGTGGTTGGGTTGAAGAAATACACACGCTCGTCTGCTTGATTCCACACCAACGTCCAGTCGCCTCGTTCCAACGCTCTGCGCTCGAGGTGGGTAAGGGGGTAGGGAGGCTGGAGCTGGTTGCTGGGCGATGCCATATGTGGTCGAGGAATTACTGTGTTAATGTGTTGCCTTCCACAGAAAAGTAAAAGTAAGCATTCAAATGCATCATGTAGATGAGAATCAATTCGCAGATTACTTGTGTGTGTGTCATTCAACTGTGAACAGCAAAAAGGGGGGGAGGAGGGTGAAGAAGAAGGATTGATCGAAACTGTGTGCCACAGAGCAATATGTATCATCAAACTGAGAGCGGCTAGTTTAGTTTCACACCGCGCGGGCGTTTCGTCGGGCCTTTTTGCTGCGGGTTGATAATACTGGTAGGCCTCGTGAGCTTTGCTCTTACAGGCCCATCCTTGTTCCCAGGGCCTCCTCGTCCAGCATTGCCGATGGTTGCTGCCGCCGCCTCGGCGCCATGCTCCAGCAAAAGAGCGTGAGCCCGAGATAGGGCCTCTTCCGCTTCTGCTCTGGCCCTTCGCTCCTTCTCCAGGTGTAGCATTGCAGTGGTGTGGCCGCTGAGAAGAACGCGTGTGAGCAGTGAATGAGCGCTGCGCCGTCGCTCCGAGCCCACATCCAACTTCACCAAATGGATGCAAAACTGTTTTCTGATCGAGCCACGTATGTCAATGAGTAGCACAGGCGCCGTGGTGGCTGCAGACGTGGTGGGCAGTCCGCTCACCGCCCCATTATGAGGGGGCGGAGGTGGTGGTGGACTGGTATCGATCGTCAACAACATGCCGCCGGAGCTGCCGAGGCCTCCGGATGTTCCCGACGTAGACGACGATGATGATGATGATGACATAGTCGTTCGAATTGTCCCAAACAGCGCGGGCACGAGAACACTCATGGGCACATCTGTGCTCTCAGAACGGAGCGCTGCCTCAGAAACGAAGCCTACAAACCAAGGAAGCTGCTTCCCTGCGTTGGTGCTCGGTGGTAGTGGCTGTTATTCAATAATGTCGTTGCATAGCGCAACACACCTCCGTGAACGTAGCCGTCAAGGTCGTCACATGCCTCCTTTGCTAACTCCTTCTTCCCTTCTGCGTAAAGGTGGTCTGCGTGGCGGCGGACGTACTTCGCTGCTACAGTTGGGCTAGCACGGCGTACAAACGTCGCGGAGGGGAACACAGTGCTGTTCACAACAGCGTTTCTGCCTCGCATGTCTACTCCTTGGATGATCCCTTCTCCTTAACGAGGGCTCCACTAAGGCAACACCAGATGCAATGTCTCCGTTGTGCCGAAGGAGGCCTACGAACTCATCGTAGTCGCTCAGCATTGAAAATGGGAGTCTCGCTCTTTTTCACTCCTTTTGGTAATGGCTATGTGTGGGAACTTTCTTGAAAAGAGTCAGGCGCCAACAACAACACCAAACAATCTACAACCCACACAATTGCGCATGATGGTCTTTCCAATAATACATCTGACGTTGGCCCCCCTTGAAAAAGGAAATTCGAACTGTACAGGAGGAGATACAAAACAACAACCGAGTGCCTTCTTGCACAACAATAATAATAAAGTTGCACACTCAACTCTAAAAAAAGATCTCAAGAGAACATCAGTCGAGCAAAGGATGTTCTCTTCTATTTTGGAAACGCATGGAAGATCCTTGGGTCTCCAATCTCAGCCAGCAGCTCTACCGTTACTGCAGGATTGTCGCGCAACCAAATTGCTTTGATGCGACTGTTGTTCACAATACTTTTCGCAATGCCACGAGCACAAACTTCGGAAATGTCATTCCTGCTCAGGTCCAGCACCTCAAGTGTGCAGCTAGGAAGGCCCAGCACTCGTAACAGAGGAGACAAGTAGTACAAGCCCTCCTCGCGTGTTTTGGATAATCTCGTTGGTCGACCGGCTTCATCATCGAACGCGTCCCACGTGTTCTCCAGAGACAACGTTGTGAGGGTTGTGCTCTGCTCCAAATGTCCGGCGATGTTGGCAACTCCATCGTACCACAAACAGTTTCGTCCGGCTATAAGAGTGGAAATGCGCAGGTGTGGATTTTGTTTCATGCCCTCGTTCAGCGGTAACAGCATGGCATCGACGAGAGCCATGTTGCTGATGTTCAGCACTCGTAGACCTTTGTTGAAGTACAACGCAAGGAGTGCTCGCTCCCCGATTGCAGTGCTGTTGCTTGAGAGATTCATGGACATGACGATAGGGTTCTCTGCAGACCCTCTTGGGCCAGTTTGCGCAGCTACCAAAGCAGTTTCCATCGAAAGTGGCGAGGCGGGTGACGCTGGGGACGATGGCGACGAGGAGCGGCTTTCTTCCGACGCAGACAAGAGCGCAGAAACAGTTGTTGTCGATTGCGGTAGTAGTTCCTGTTGTGGAACCTCCTCCACTTCTTCTTTCGAGAAATACCCTCCCACCAACAATTCTTTGATTTTATGTGCGCTTGTTTCCTCCACGTTCGTGTTCCCAGAGATATCGACATGTCGCACGGCGCATAAATTGTTGATCATCATTTCGCACAATGTAGTGACGGCCTCATCTCCAATCATGCTCCTCGACAGGGAAATTGTGTGCAGACATCTGTTGCCGGTGAGGCACTCGACAGCGTACCTTGCGCCTGGAAGGGTGGCATCGGACACGGCGCGGAGGAGTGCGGTAGTGGGGTCGACAACGTCCTCGGCATCTTCAGGCGGGTCTTGGATGGGGTGGCGATGGGGCTTAATCACTTCGAATTGGCTTTCCGGGATATCATCACCAGCAGTATCCATTGACACAATCACAGCACCGTGTTCATCGCGTGGCACAGTTGAAACCTGTGTTGGATCATCAACAGTAGCTGCAGTCACTGCACCACCAGCTGCTGCTCGATGGCTGGTGGAGCAACCAAGACCAGCGAGTGCTATTTCGTCATTGAAGGTTCGCTCCAATGAGGCGTTGTTTGCGTCCAAGTTAAGCACCTCCACTGGCAAGTTCCACTCACGAATTGCGAATCCAATGGCACGGAATCCGCATCCACCAAGCTGCACGTGCTCCAGGTTCAACTTCCGTATCCCTGTCAGGTACCGCAGCAGTGTCGTGACAACTTCATCGCCTAAGTAATTGTGGGACAAGTTTAAGTCTGTCAGTGCGTGCCCTGCTGTCGTCGTCTTTGCATGGCTGCCTTCTTCGCTGCGTGACGACAGAGTCGGTGCCGATAGCCATCGGTGCGCTGCTTCAAGGAGATGCTCATGATTCAATCCGCAGCTCGCTACATTAATCTTTTGCAGCCGTTGATATTCTCCCAGCGCATTCCACAGGGTGCTGAGTGCGGCCGGAGTCCATTCAAATCGCACATCGTACACGATGTTGTTGTACGAAATATCTAACGCCGTGAGGTTGGTGGATGTCCCACGGGAAAAGATGGAAGCAATCGCGATCAACGACGCGTCGGTCATCGACGGGTTGCGGGATAATGTCAGGGTCTTCACGAACTCATTGGTACGGACTGCTTGCGCGACATGCAGCACACCGACGTCAGTGAGTGAGCACGAATCTAAAATAATCGTTTTCAGCTTGCGTGACGTGTACAGAATCGACGCGAGGCAACTGCCCACAACATCGCCACATTCAGATCCTGTAAGGTCGAGTGTATGCACGACGATATTAAACTTCAAGGCATCTCGAAGAATACGAATGTAGGGCCCTCCTCGTCCATACTGTGTAGAGTATTTCACGATCTTCACGTCTGGCTCAGAATTGAAAATCCGTTCTTGCAGCTCGGCGACATCTCCTGCAGCATCTTCGACATTCGTGTAGTCCAGCCACTCTTCCAATTGCGGGTCTACAATCCGCATGCCACAGTCTAAGATTTCACCTGTCTGTGGATTCTGCTGCACAACGGGATTGGCATCTGATGTCTGACCAAGGTCTAGGAATCGACCCTGGCCACTTTTTAAGCCACTGAGCGCGCGGCTGATGACAGGGAGGTTCTCATACTCAGACTCGTTCGAAAGTAGCACAATGACGCGGAATAGTGGGCAGAAATTATTTGTCCTTGCACAGAGCACCTCCACTGCAGCTTGACGCATGAGTTCAGCATTCGTGGCAGATCCAAATGTGCACACTACCCATAACTTCTTGGTGGACAGCGATTGCCAATCCGCCTGAGCCGCCGATGACGATGGCTCCTTCAGGTCTACAAAGGACTTCTTCGACAGGGTCACTAACGTTTGAACAACATTCTTTTGCTGCACCGGGTGCTTGGCGAGAATGTAATGAAGCATCTGGGGCTTCCCTTTGGTGAGCAATTCAGCCATGAGGCCTTCAAGTCTTGTTGGGAGCGGCATGTGTGAATTCAATGCTAATCTGCTTTCCTTTTTTCTTCTCACTGTGTGCTTAACTGTGCTGCATTTTGGACCACAAATAATGGATGAAGGAAAGAGTTTAGGTTCATGTGAATTGTTGAGACATGTTTGCAGTCTCGTTCAACAGCTTGGGACCCTTCGCAATAAAATTATGGGATATCACTCGGTACTGTAGTTGTGTGAATTCGCATGGAGGGCAGTTGGAATGTGTTTCAAGTTTCTTTTGTATTTTACCTCAGTTTCAATGTTTGTCAACTCAAACGAGTGTGTATTTTAAAAAAAGAATGGAATTAATTTTCCATCTCAAGAGAATGAACTTGCACCTGCTTGCGTGCATGTTGTTGCGGGGGTGGCTACCACTTGGCTTCGTGTATTGGTACCGTGTTCCTTCACACGAGTAACACACGTCGAACTCAGACATCACACACAAACAAAAGACACAAAACGCAGCATCATACTCTCTCTAGAGGTTCTCCTTAGATCGTCGGTCTCGCACAGCGATCATCTGATCACAAATCAGCTTTACAATCATCTCGAGGGCAGCATCTTTTTTTCGCTTGTTTCGTTCCGACAGCAGTGTTGATATTGCCGCAGCAGAGTTCGCAGTCGAAATCATCGCTTTACCTATCGATGAAAGTGTTGGCGCCACCCGGGACATCATCAGTTCCTTATCCCACTGAGCATTGCGCACCGCCGTCATCATCATCAACACTGCAAGCACGCCAGACAAAGTCGACGACACAATACCTATCACAGCAGCTGCTTCGTCCGCGTTCCCGCTCACGGCACACGCCGCCATCGCAACTTGTGATCCCCACAGAAGCACAACAACCCCGGACTCAAGCACGCTGCTCATCGGCCGCGCCACCACGCACGCCGCCAGCAAAACAACGCACAGACAAAGTGCAAACCACGCCATCCCAACACACGACACGGACGTCGGTGGCACAACACCGCCCACCACAGCAAGCACGATCGTCGCGCTCATCTCAACCAGCACCCACCAGTGGCGCGCCTCACGGCACGACTCGAACAGGAAGCCGTACCGCTCCACGAACAGATGGTCGTGGACCTCGTCGCGTGCCCTCCACTCGTTGCTCTCCTCGTGCAGCGCCACCCACCGCGCCTCGACGGTGGCACGACATCGAGTGAACCGATTCTTGCTACGCAACCGGCCACGGCGATGATGCAGTTTCTCCTCATCCACATCTCTTGCAACCCCACGGAACTTGTCACGCCGCGGATCGACAACACGTGCAATGGTGGCCACCAGCGTCACCGTCACCACAACCCCGCACACGCCGATGACATCGTCTACAGAAGCGTCACCATATGCGAGAAGCTGCATGGAACTGGTAACAATTGGTTGAAGGAATAGTGCAATAAGGACAAAGAACAATCCAGGCAGCCGTAACCGTGCGGAGGCAGCCACGGTTTGCTCCGCACACGTCGTTTCTTCGTCAAATTCATCGTTGTGCTGGTTGTGATCGCTTCTCCTGGACATTCTGCGGAGACGCTGCTCTCTCTTTCTTTTCCTCCAGCTCGCATTCCTTCTTTCGCTGTCACTCATAGTCCAGAAGTGCACCGCAACTGTCAGCACTCCACCCACTGCAACGCACATTGCGGCAACGGCAATATCCCCTACTATCGTGCCACGTTGCACAGACCCACGGTTCCCTTCCGCCGTATTGAGTTGCAGCTGCAGAGGGGAGTCTAGAAATGCAACGTCTGTGTCGCCGTTCATTGCATCGTTCACAGAGGGTCGAGAGTCATCAGCGCAGTTCCCGAGAGACGCTAGGACGCTCAAGCGGCGGCTGCTCAGCGCTGAGGCGGGCATTGCAAGCAGCGACGACACCGCGGCGCTTACAGATGACCCTTGCACCAGCACAGATGTGGCAGTTGATGAAATAATTGTTGGCGCTGCGACCATAATTTGTGTTGGAGTGTGAGAAAGGATATCGTGCGATGCAGTGATAGAACTCTGAGATGATTGACTGGCAGAGCCGCTCATTGCCTGGCAGTACGCAGGCCAGCGCATGACAATGCTCAATTGTCCTTCGTCACTGCAAGAACTAAAGTCAAGGTTCCTGACTCCCGCTACAGGAGGATACGTCTGCACCACACTAGGATGGATTCTTGTGTTGCACACATCCAAAGTTGTTTTCACCCCGAATGAGCCAGCGGTTGGCACTCCCCACGAGGCGGGCACAAAACCCTCGAGGCAATTTCCCGATACATTGACCGTGAAAAGAGATGTTTTCCATACTAGAGAAGGTGATGATGATGTTGTCATACTAAGGGTTGGTAGTGAGCCACGAAGGCGGTTGCCAGAAACATCAAGAAGTGCGAGACTCGTCATGATCCCTGCAGCCCCTCCTCCACTATTATTATTGACCGCTACCCACGAAGCAGGGAATGTACCGCTGAATTCGTTGCGGCGCAGGTTGAGCAGCAACATTCGTGGGAGGCTTAGCAACGGTGATAGGGTTCCACTTAGACGGTTGTCATTGAGCGTGAGGCCATACAGCATCGTGAGGGCACTCCACGAGATAGGGATCGAACCTGTGAGGCGGTTATCGTGGGCATCAAAAAATTGCAGTGCTCCCAATGCGCTCCATGAGTCTGGAAGCGATCCTGAGATGCGGTTACTAAAAATAGTGAATTCTGAAAGGTAGCGCTGCAAGCCACTGCCTCTCCCCCAGGACGAAGGTAAGGTTCCATCGAGTAGGTTGTTATTCAGTCTCAACATTCCAAGTACCTGCATGGTACTCCAATCTGAGGGCACAGTTCCTGACAGAAGGTTGCCACCCAGTCGAATGTCAACTAACCTTGCCATGCCGCTCCAATTTGAGGGTAACGTTCCAGTCAACACGTTGCTGTCCAACCACAAGGTCGACATGAGTGTTGCACTGCTCCAACTAACGGGAAGAGTTCCGGAGAAATAATTCTTAGAAAGGGTAAGCGATGAGAGTTGAGGGAAATTACCCCAGCTATCTGGCAACGTGCTAGACAGTCGATTGTTGGCCAATGTTACCGAGGAAAGGTACGGGAGGGACGCGGCCCATGATTCCGGCAACGAACCAGATATATTGTTGTTGCTCACATCTAATGATGTGAGGCTTGACATCTGCGACCACTCAGTTGGAAGTGTGCCGCCAATGAAGTTTTCCGCCATCCCTAGCGTTCGAAGTCGGCTCAGTTGCCCCCAAGAGGATGGGAGCGTCCCTGTAATGTGGTTGGAGAGGAAAGAGATCCACCACACGCCCTGCCATGAATTGCTGTTGCGAGGCATTTCTGGCAGTGTCCCGTCGAGCTGATTGCCGTCGAGATAGAGCTGTTGCAGGCTGCTCATCGAGTACCAGGAGACAGGTAGTGGAGGCCCAGTCAAGGCGTTGTTGGAGAGGCGAATGTCAATGATGTTCGTCCAGTTCCCCCACGATGCAGGGAGGCTTCCTGCAAGGCTGTTTCCGTACGCTGCAAAATGTTTAAGATTCTGCAGAAGCGACCACGACTCTGGTAGTGAACCGCTGAGTCGATTCTGCCAGAAGTGAAGTTCCGATAGCGCACCCATAAAACACCACGACGAGGGAAGCGTTCCTGAAAGACTCAATTGGTGAGCGTAGAACGTCGTCAGTCCCCCAAGAGAAGGTCCCCAATTTGCTGGGAGAGACCCACTGAGCGAATTGATGTGAAGTTGCAGGATAGTTAGATTCGTGAGAAGCGACCATTCAGGCGGCATCGTGCCGTAGAGTTTATTGTCGCTAAGGGTAAGAATTTGCAAATTGGTGAGTCGTGAGCCCCACGATGAAGGAAGGGTACCTGTAATGGAATTTGAGAAGAAGGACAGTTGCTGCAAGGCAAGCAAACCACTTCCTTCACCTCCTCCTGATCCAATCTCTGGTAATGTTCCGTTTAACCTGTTTGCGTTTGCAGAAAAGAGTTGCAACTGACGCATCGATGATACCCAAGTCGTTGGGATAGGAGCTCCTGAGAGGACATTTTGATCGATTTTCAATTGCGCCAAGCTAATCATGCCCCTCCACGACGGAGGAAGGGTCCCACTCAAATTGTTGGCGCTACAAGTATCGCATAGAAATCATCCCTGGCTCACCCCAGGCCGATGGCAACGTTCCAGAAATGCGATTGCGGCTTACGTCCAACGTACTCAGCAGTATCATGCTGCCCCACGACGAAGGAAGCTGTCCCACAAGTTGGTTCCCGAATATTTGGAAATCGAACATTTGAGAAAATGCACTCCATGACTCGGGCAGGGATCCACTCAGTTGATTACCACC
>CYKH01000290.1:0-21292 GCA_001460835.1 Bodo saltans | reverse complement strand
AAAAAAAGTACGGATGAGAGGGCACACAAGGACATGTTCACGAAATAGAACAACATTTCTTGTTGACGTACATCTATCGCTGCCTTCAAGGGAAAGATAGTGTAAAGCTGTCGACCGCATGGCGTGACGACTATCTACTGTTCAAAGAGTGGACTTGCGTCTCCTTTTTTTCCGTGCTTGCACGACGAGGGGCACATGAAATCATGGTTGAGAACATGGTTTTCATCGCGGCTCGACCTCTCCCAACATCTCGACTAGGCATTGTGACGTGTCGCTTCGTTGAAGGAAGGGGAGGCTATGGAGGAGCCGTTCAATTTTGCGGCGGGCCATCTGTTTTTGTGACTTCCTCCTCTGGAGGAGTACGTTCGGAAAACCTTGCCAAAAGGGCAATCTGACCCTTTACAAGTCTCCGAAGCCGAGGCCAACTCTTCGGCGATGGTTCAGGCACTCGATGTTTTCTTTGGTGTTTATCACAAGACACACACATTCCAACATTGTCACGAACATGTTGGAAAGCGACGGAAAAGACGTGCTCGCTTAGAAACTCAAAAAATGTTGCGGATAACGGAAACCCACGTGAATCATACGATCAGCAAGAGTACAACAGAGGGATTTCTCGGGCGGCGATACTGTTTCACCAACGCACTTACGGCCTGTGGACAGAAGTTGGAGTGTGGGCGGATAGACGTGGACGTCCAAGAAGATGTTAGCTGGATACTCCTACTCCGCTGGAAAAACAAGGGAGCTACTAATGAAGCACCACAAGACGGAACACAGCGTTGGTGCGGGGCACTTCAGAGTCCCAACAAGCAAAGCGAGCAAACCTTTCCTCTGAAGTTCATAAAGAACTTGAAAAGATACGAGAAATGATCACCGGATACTCCTACTGCGCTGGAATAAACACAGGGCCCGCCCAGAGGACTAGCAACCGCAGACATTGGCTCGAATTGATGCATGAGCTCTCTGCGAGGCATCATCCGATTTTGAAGTTGAGAGTCGCCGCTGCGTCGACCTTACACCAGTAACCACGATGCGCTAGACAGACTCCTCAACAAAAAGAAGTCCAAAATGGAGGGTTGGCTCTCGAAAGTATGCGCAGCACATACGCGCCTGCACTTGAACCAACCGCGTAGCACTTCGCCCGCACGAAACAAGCATGAAAATCGAGCGACAGACACTTCTAGTATCTAGGCATAGGATAGAACCTAGGATAGAATACTGCCTAGAGGACCCAGCAGTGATCGAGGTCGCGCTTACAGACAAACAACACGATAAACTCTGGATGATCATGTGGCCCCTATTGAGGCCTTCGTCCCAAAATGGCGCTTGCCAGTAATAGCCGCGCGGGACGAAATGCTGGCTCTCTTAGATCCGATGCAGAAGCTTCGGAAATCGCTGCCAAATTTTCCCGAAGTGGTGCGGGCCAAGATGCAACATATATTCGATATCATTAAGCTCCCACCAGGTCAAGCAGTTGAAGCAAATGTGCGAAAAGTTAGGAGCGAACGCCATCCACAAACAGTCAACGCGCCGGATCCTACAATACACGGGTACCTACCATTCACCCGAAAAGCAGAACTCGACGAACATGCACGCTAGATCTTAAAACCTCGAGATAGTAAGTACCGAACGATACTTCAACTTCGACGAACGTCAGCTCCGAGCAGTCTTCAAAATGGCCAGGCGAACACCAAACAAGGGCCAGGAACGTTGTAGTTGCTGTCATGCTCCTGGGGTTGATTTTGTCGCCCAAAATGGAGATGGTGGAGGCAGGAGCGGGACGAGTGCGTGCGCCATGAAGGGATGGCGCACGTCGTAATAAGAAACTGAAGGAAGAAATTTGGAGGAAAAGACGATCTTTAGGATTTCGTAACATGGTCAACGAAGGTGGAGAAGTGGAAGTGTGACATTAAGGAACTTGCGATTGCGAACACGAAAAGAAGTTAGTCCCGTCCCCAAGGAAACCTTTAGTGCAGTGAGGGGACGACGACCAGCATCGTGCGCCAATGAATGTGCAATGCTGGTCGAGGCCAACCAACCAATTGGCAACCACGATCTCTCAAGCAGACCGTTCTCACATGGAGGCAGACATTCAATGACAATGTTCATTTATGGGAGGTTTCGACCAGACTATCATCGTAGGCCTCAAGTTGACGTATCCTGCTGCCGCGCACCAGCCGGAAACCAAACAATGAAGGAAGCACTGGTCAAGGAGCCGCTAGATGCAGGGCGCGAGATGTTCGGAGACACAGCTCTTGCCCCTTCGTGGAGAGAGAGAAAGGACGACGTAGTTAAGTGGTTTGAAAATGTTTCAACTGGATGGAGGCATCTTTCTTTTGAAAGAGAAGAATGACGATCAGTTGCCACGATGCGTGGGAGAAGGCATCCTTTTATGGGGACTTCGTGAACCTACTGAGAAATTCCTTTCTGTGATTGTTTTGGGTATGTTTTGTATGGGATATTTATTTCTGGTTTTTGTGATTGTTTGTTTAGGGTCAGCAATCTTTTTTGCTGAAACACAGAAGTTCTCACAGGTACAGACAAAATGGCGGACGCTCAAATGTCGACTCAAAACTCGGCAACTCAAAATTCGGCTCAAGAACTCACGTTGGCGGATGACGACGCCGTTATCTTCACTCCGGCTCAAAATATGCGTGGTGGTGAGAAGAAGAATCAGGCCAAGCCGCAACCGCAACCGCAACCACTCCCGTGGGAGTTGGTGTTGCGTCGCCTGGGCGCAGGTGCGGGTCAACGCGGGCCGCTGAGTGGGGACCGCTTGGACGTGTAAAAAGAAGGGTTTGCGGCTGCAGAAGGAATAAAAGCAGCGAGTGCTCTTAGCAAAAAAGTAACGTGGGTGACAGACTCCCCGAACAGCGTGTCCTGCGCCGGTGGTTGGGGACGATCGTAGGCGTCCCGACCACTGGGGAGTATCCGTCCTGTGGGACGCGAAGCTTCCGCAGTTCGCCGGCTCACTGTCGGTGCCATTACAGGCAATGCCGCTTTCGTGGAGTTGGAGCAGAAACGTAGTATCGAAGAACATAAACAACAGAGCAGTTCTTGTTCTCAGGGAAGGGATGAGAATTGGAATCATTTACGCAAGGAAGGTTTCTTCGTTGGTGATTCGTATTCCCCACTTCGGTGGTGATTTGTTCTTCCCACGTCGTTGGTGATTCGTATTCCCAACTTCGGCAGTGACGTTGTTTTTTCCTTCGTCGTTCATGACAATTGAGATCAAGAGGAGACGTTTCAGTGATGGCAACACCGACGCACCGGAGAACGTCCCAGACGAATACGCGAGACTCTGCTCGACCGCGGGGTACTCAACGAAAGGATGCTTACTGTTGCAGTACAAAAAATCAATTCGTCCGACAGCAAAGAACAAAAAAACAAAAATCAACCGCTGAAACAATAAACTGGCGCGAATCAATTCGACGTGCAAAAAAAGCCACAATTCTTTGTAAATTCTAGTAGGTCGACATACCTGGTGTGGGACAAAAAGACCAAATGCAGCCATGGAAACACAGGAGTAGAACGTGAAGGGTCACGCAGGCAGACGTGTGCCTGCTGCACAGCGCCGACCGGGACAGAGAGGCCTTTGCACAACTGGTTCGTTGTACAGAAAGGGCCGACCGTCGACTATCACAGATTTGGCAACGCTGAACGAAGCTTTGCTCAATGGCAACGGGAAAGGAGTCAGGGGGTGCATGGCAAATGCTGTGTGGGGGACTGCGAATTCCTAAGAACATTCCCCAGGGAACTATGTGGGTGGGTTCTCGGCGGTGGAAAAACGGTTTCTGGCGTTGTTCCAGGGTGCTGGCAAGGGTATTGTCCCGGCAGCACTACAGTGTGAAAAGAGTGATTTAAGCGACATCGCTAAACATTCGATCTATGCTTGCGCCTGGCAGCCTGCCAAGGTGAAGCTCATCTCGAGGCATTGGCAGGGTCAAAAGCCTCCGAGACGTTTTTTGTCATTCTGAGCGATGACGGGTGGTTTCTCGGCGGTGGAAAATTTTTCATCATCCGCGCAGACGATGGTCGCACGGCGCACGATTGAGTGGTCGATCCCACATAAATCGTTGTCAGAAAACGCAAGTTCCTTTTTTTTTACCGACCGCAGCAAACGAGACCAAAAAGTAGAAACCACTGAGCGCGACAACATTTATCAAGATGTTTGACTGAGCGGGCAACTAGACAATGGGAGTCGAGGACAGATGGCAGAGACTTTCATGACCGAGATCCTCGTCAATCGAGGAGTTTCGCGGGCCGACGCGAAGCAAAAGATCGCTGACGTCCGCGGCGCTGTGTCGCAGTCTCAGGAAAGGTGAGACAGCCTGGAAAATTAGGTTATGACGCTCTGGTCTCAACGATCTCAACAAGCACAATATTGTGGCAAGCAGTCGAGGCACCACTCTCGCGTTCCCACAAAGACTTGTTTCGTGGTACCTCGTTGTCAAGAAGCAACTGGTTTCATTAGCGCATTCTCAACAAGATAATTTGCTTTCTAAAGATGAACGCGGCAAGAGAACGAAGTACTAATATACCAAAGGACGATGTAGACACTGGACGGTATGAAGGGGGTGGTACAGTAAGCGCATACGCAGTAAGAAAACACTGTTGTCAAGAAGCTGGCAAGATCGAAGGTGATACGGATCGGCGAGTTTAACCGCCTAGTCGCGCTGAAACGAGAACGTGACGACGACGACGATAAAGGAGGTGCCAGGCGTGGCCGCAAGAAAGAGGATGGGAGGGAGGCTATAGTATCTGATCCGTTTGGACTCGTCACGCTGGTCCCAAAAAATTGGGATTGCGAACGGCTCAGCAGGCTTCCAGAATCCTGGAGGCTGCTGTGTCCGTTCGCAAACGCGCACCAACTCGAGGAGTTGGCGTTTGTCGTTCCTTGCGAAAACGGAAAGTAATGATGTTAAAATGACTCAAAAAAAATACAGCTTTCCGCTGGTTTCTCTGGATTCGATTCTGTAACTCCTCGCAACAAACATGTTCGCCCGGCCTGCTTGCACACGTTGGCAGGCGGCGAGAAGGCTTTCCGAGTGTGGCTTTGAGGACGATAACCAAAGCATTAGGTTCGGCCAATGTATCCTCGAAAACCTCCTGGACAGATCGTCCTGGCTCGATTCGGGAGCGATGGCCCAAATGAGTTGCAGGAGGCTTGGCAGACGACAAAGAAGCGAGCAGAGAGACGAGGCACAAAAAAAAAAAGAATCGGCCACTGCGTCAATAAGATGCAAAAACAAAAAAAGTAAAAAAAAAGGAGATATGAGGGCAAAGGAGCGGACGGACTATTCCACCAAGAGAAGAGTGACTGTGAACAACGCAGAACAATAGGACGACTGTAATGAAGTGCTTAGAGGTACGAAGTAGAAAAAAGAAAAGCGACCTTATGCACTGTCTAGGCAGACAGAGAAAAGGGTGTGCTGGCGAAATAATGACGTACCTCATCTCCTCACGTCCAGGATAGTGTTGTAACGTTTACGTTTATAAACTTATGTGTGTCACATCGTCCTTCTTGCTTGTTGTGCCCAGGGAAGGTGAGGAGGAAAAAAAAACAGGCAAACTCGCCTAAACATCCATCGGATAGCGAGTAGGAACCTTTGAAAACAAGTACTGAAATAGACCGGGTAAAGTAGCAGAATCCAAGAGGGATGGCCTGCCGGTGGGCTGGCAACCCGAAGTCTGTCTGTTGGGACTTCGCAAGCCTTGGCGTCTGTGGCGGACGTAACTGCCTCAAGACGCACGCATGCGAAGCGGCAATGGAAGACGGTGTGATCACCGTCTTCAATTGGCCGCGAAAGGACATCAATCTCAATGCTTGTATGTCCCGGGCCGAGGCTGCCGACGTGGCTGCGAAGATTCGATAGAAAACATTGCAATTTGCCGCTCCGATCCCGCCCACTTCTCCGGACGCTACCGCCGTGCTAGCTCAGCACTTTAAGGAAAGGGAAGCGCCGCGATCTTCCCCTGGTGGAAAGAGGTTGAACAAGGACGCGCGCGGCTAGCGTACCATAAGGGGCAACATTCTGCGGACGATCGTCAAAAGAGGTTCATTGCGCTCGCGAAGGATGGGCAGTTAACGATGACGGAGGCCTTGATTGGAACCTATTTGATATTATATTTGCACGCCTCGCGGAGGGTCCGAAGCGCGAACGCGCAAACCTCGAGGAGGTTTTCGACCTCCAAGGACAGAGGAACGACCTGAATTTGGCAAGGTGTTAGACATGTTGTTGGAGGGAAACCTCCACAACATGACTGAGGAAACCTCGAACTTAAATTGGGTCCAGTAACTATGTGAATCGCGAAAACGCAATTCTGTGATCACCGCCTTTACGAATATTATCCGAGAGGACGCACTAGGAATGGCACAACCAAACGACGAATCCGATTTCGCTTTGCAGACGCACCTCGAGACTCCGTTCGACCGCGGAGCACTCAACGAAAGGACGCTAACGTACAAAAAATCAATTCATCCGACATCAAAGAACAAAAAAACAAAAATCAACCGCTGAAACAATAAACTGGCGCGGATCAATTCGACGTGCAAAATAAGCCACAATTCTTTGTAAATTCTAGTAGGTCGACATACCTGGTGTACAGAGTGGCCTGGTGTGGGACAAAAAGACCAAATGCAGCCATGGCAGCACAGGAGTAGAACGTGAAGGGTCACGCAGGCAGACGTGTCTCTCTGCTGCACAGCGCCGACCGGGGACAGAGAGGCCTTTGCACAACTTTTGGTTCGGTGAAGAGCTGCTCCCAGACCTGCTGGGGATTGTTTCTTCCTCCTCGATAGGTTCTTGCAGCTAGCGGCGGCGAGAGCCAATCAGCGAAGTGTGTGAGTGCTCATAAAAGCACAGCGTACACGTATGCTTACTGTGCGTCGAATTTTTATTCTTCGCTGGCGCCCATCTACACCGCCGCCCATGGGTGAGGATGACCGCGCGAAGCGGACCCGCTCCTCGCCACCGGAGTCGCGTTGCCAGATAGCCGAGGGGGAGGGGGTATGTGCCGCCGTGGCCCTCTCGCGGTGTTCCACCACTTCCCCCAGGAGCGCCGTCGGAGCACAACGGAGTCATTGGTGTTCATCTTTGGTTGTCACCAAGGATGAGCGCATCCGGGCCTCCTCCCGCAGGGAGAACGCACTCTTGGAGGACGACGGACGAATGCCAAGACAAGGAGGCGACCACACGCTTGCTTGTGTCACCACTGGAGAAATAACAAGGAGGCGACCACACGCTTGCTTGTGTCACAACTGGAGAAATACAATTTTGCAGGTTCAGTGCTTACGGAAAGAGCATGGCATAAACCGAAGCCAAGTACACATTCAAACAGCTACGTAGGAGAAGGGAGCCTTTGTGTCCCTTCGTGAACCTACCTGGTCCTTTTTTTGTTTTACTATTTTTGTATGTTATAGGGGTACTGGGATTTGGTGATGTCTTCAATTTGGTTGTTTCTGTTAAGCCTTGAAAGGTCAGCACCTCTGCTTGAAAACATAACATGAGCGACAGCGACACACCAATCAGGGTCCGTGCCTCGCGAGGCAGAGGACGTCCACCAACTCCGCCTCCGCCCCCGCCCCGAGCCTCAAGCCCACTGCTCCCCACGGAAGCCATCCCCTGGCCCGTGGTGGAGCGGAGGCTGGCGAGATGCTGCCCGGGTGACGTCGTTTACGTCACGTTTTGAGGTATGCAGGAGAACGGCAGCACCGGAGATGGAACGACACAGTTGCCGAGGCTGGGTCGATGCGCTGGGCCCCCAACTTGCCGCAGTTTTGTGGGCCACTTGCGGTAGTGCAGTGGGCCACAACTGCTGACAAGAACGATGCAGAAATTAGTAGTATCGTGTTCAATGCAATTTCACGCGAAGACGAAACACTGCCCCCCGCCAGCATTGCCAGTATCAGAACAGCTACCACGACCACGACGAGATAGGTTACACGAAGACGAAACACTCCCGATACCCGAAGACTCGACGAATACCCGAGCGCGCCAACTACAAGAAACGACAAACCCCCGCATCCGTCAGCGAGAGAGGAGACACCCAATTTGGGATACTCACAGACGCATCAGCCGCCACAAACGCATCAGCATTACGCCCAGCAACAAGTGCACCATTTGTATCACGGCATAAATGTCTGCAGGGAAATGCATGTGGTGGGGTTCGCGGGAGTGAGTAATGGTCGGACTGAAGGATATCAAAACCACAGCGAAAACAAGAGGAAGGTTTGAAAAGCAGATGAAGGATTTGACTTTTTTTTCCACCAACGACAACAAGTTCACTTTAAATCCTCAGTTGCAATGGTGGACTCCGAAAAAAAGGACCTCCAGAGTAAATTTACTACAAATTGCAACAGATGGGTAAGACCCGCCTGCATCCGTGCCGCCACCTCTGCGCTCCTTCAGGGCATTCCCAGCAGACGTCTGCTGGGACTTCACCACCCAGGGGGCATGCGGACGTTCTTTGTGAAAGCCTCTGGATTACAGAAAAGTACGTATTTCCGAAGGTCATTAGCGTCTGACATTTTATGAAGACAACAAGCGATCACTTGCCAAGAAGAGGAAGTCAAGCAGTGCAGCAAACAGATTTTTCACGCAGCTGCAGCGATGTAAGTACGCGCAAAAGGAGGGGATGAGAAGGCGCTGCCAGCCGAATTTGGAAAAGCTCAATCGGGGGTCGCACGTCGTTGCGGCAGACAGAGACAAGCTCTTCATCTTCACACAGAAGCGGGTGAACCTCAATCAGCGCCGTTCGCGTAAGAAGGTGAAGTGGAGTACCTCGCAGCCAAGATCCGTCGGATGGAGGACGTGCGCCACCGCTTGCGGCAACCACCGCTTGAAAGAGTGTGAAAGCTGCGAATGAATTAACTCATCACAGGTCGACATGTTCCAGGCGATTGCGGACCTCAGCTGCTGGATGGCGATGGGGGTTTGAGAATTAGCGCGTTGTGGCCGTGCCGAAAAATCATCGCACGGCCAAGAAGGACATCAACAACGAAAACAACGGAGACAAGAGTGTTAGTGACAAGCCGACTGCTGCAGGAGGGTGGAAAGAGAAATGGCGTGCGCTAGTTATGATGTGTTGACCAACCTTGACCTGGGGGAAGCTTCGAGACAAGTTGCTTTTATTTTTCAGGTCTTAACACAGGCGCCATTATGCTTGACACAGCGTTTCAAGGAACATGTGGTAAGGGTAGAGTTATCACACCAATGCCCAAACGCCATCGTGACGAACCAATCCTCAGAAGCGAGATGAACTGTCTGAGGCGTTTTGGAGATGGATCGGCGATAATTTCCGCCCAGTGGTTACTGCAGTAAGTGAAGTAGTGACCACAGATCCAACTACGAAGGGCACGGGCGTCGGCATCCTCTGGGGTATCCGGACCATCATTCTGCACAATGGAGACGTGAGCTTCCATCCTCCTAACGATTCCCGGCACTCCGTGCAAACAATTCTTGTGTGCACCACATGCTGGAGAGAATACGGCAGCTACGGGAGATGTTCATGGAGTGCAGGAAGAGTGTCTGTCGTAAAAAAAAACAACATATGTTTAAGCCTGCACACGTAAAAGCGTTAGGCGATCGGCGAAACCAACAACCGTCGGACCTCTACCATCGATAGGAAGGAGATTCCAGAGGAAGCCGCACAGAATGACCACGGAATGTAAGGACAAATGGGAGTGGCAGGTGCTCACACCTGGCTTGCGCATATGATCATGATGAGAATAATTGGTGATCAGGATTAGTGTGCCGATACTCAAATTGGCGGCATCACATTCGTCAGCGCAGACAACAAGGGGAATTATGTGAGGGGGTGGCATGGAAACGCAAGTCGTTGAGCCAAAGCCTAACAAATGCGCAAAGTGCGAGGCTAGCGAACCTCCTTTGCCCGGTCCCGCCAATGACCACATTCGTCAGGCGCAGACAAGGGGAAGCATGTGTGTACACGCACTCGACAACCAGCGATTTGATGAACATGGCCTCGAAATGGACGCCATCAAGCGAGCAGCCCGTCCCGGTGTCCCCCGCCGAGGTACGGAAGGTGGTCTCGACGGAGACGTGTCTCCTTACCTCAGCAGCGATCATTGGCCTGGGCGACAGCCGCACGCGTCGGATGTATCCTGCAGTTGGCGAAGGAGGACGTGATCCTGCAGGAGGACGGCTCGCTGTCAGTTCGTTTCCGCCGCGGGAAGGGGGCCCGCGTGCGAGGTCCCTACACAGTCCACACAGCCCCCCTGGATCCCCAGCACCTCCAATCCAGTATTGCACTGGGAGAGTGAACGAACACAGAGAAGAGCTGTATTTACAGCTCTCCTCCGCAATACAAGCTGCTGACCAGAGACGCCGACGCTCGCCATCGAAGTTGCGAGAGATGCTTGCTGAAGCTCAAGCTCAGCCACCACAGCACACGAAGAATACGATGACGACAAAATAATAAAAAAACACAACAGCATTAAGGGACTTCAGCATAAACTGGCAAGTTAAAACAGGTAGCTGTTCACTATCAGTTGCCAGCGGTTGGGCAGCATGGCGGAATTTCACGGAGAATTAGTACCGGACCAAAAGCGTTTCAACTTCTACATGGCCAGACACAAGACAGTTCTCCGGATTCCTGGCAAATTACGTTGCTCGATTCCAACAGGGAACATACCGAGGAAACTGATGAAGGCCATAAACGTATACACGTTGAAGTTTTGGCCGCTTGCTGCTTCGAAGCTGAATTTGTCTGACTTTCACTGGCGGTGCTCTAAGACTAGACCTCCAGAGCAAGCGAACACGGGAAGTTGCTGAAGTTCGACTTGACGTTACCGAGGCGACCAACAGCGTCGAGAGGAATCTCAATTGAAAAAGATCAACACTTCTTGGATCGGCGACCCAAACAAAGGCACGACACGATGATTTACTTTTAGTTGACGCATCAACTCAAAAAAGGTGAGACAACCAGGGGAAAATAGGGCAGAGGGATGGGAGGATAATAGCGGAGCCACCAACACAGGCGGGGAAATGAAGGCGGACACCAGTGCCGGTGTGAATGGAGAGATTTTGCTGCTACTAGTTCAATCAGCGAACCACGACGTCCGTCAAAAAATTCTTGGTGGAAAAGATGATTTGGGAATGGACCGCAACAGCACACACAAATTCCCCCCTAATGCACTCTAGGGGGCGGTGTTTCTTTGTATCGCCAAGGCCTACACCCAACCGCTTCCTCCGGCCAGAAAAAGTGGGGGCACGTGTACGGCATCGATGATGCGGGGCCGGCCCTCTTTGACGCCGTATTTGCACATGAAGTGAGTAACCGTTTCCTCGTCCGCACAGCTGAAGGGATTCCCCTGCCGGCCTTACTGGCGGTCCGCGCACACGAATCGCATAACAAGAACTCCGCAATACAAGACCGACAAGCGTTTTTTGTCGCCGGAACGAGCTATACAGGAGACGGTCGTAACGGACACTACAGGATGACAACAACCGCTGCGGAGGCAATCCTGGCGGTGTACGAGCTCGTCGCAGATGTCCAAGAAGACGTCGCCCGCGACCTAGCGTGGCTTAACTCAATAAACGCAGACGTCGACCCTGAGCGAAACATGTTAGCCATCGTCAAGGCACCAGGGAAAAAACCGAGACCAAACTCCATTCCAGCCCCATCATCACAGTTTTCCGAATCATCCATCGAAGCGTTCGAGACGGTGCTACAATCCACGATGACGTGCTTTCCCTGCCATCAGGCTGGCCACCTGAAGCGCCAGTGCCCACAGCTGGCGCGGCGCCCAGGCAAACGTTGAGCAATGTCGCACTGAGGACGATGTATTGAACCCCTCACTCGTTTGGACTCAAATCTGGAAATGGAGAATTTTGTACTTCACCAACTTTTTGAAAATGTGAAAATCAAAAAGTCTCCGTAATCGGACTCAACGCGTGATCACAGAGTTGCTCAGTGCATCGACGCGATGGGGGTCCGGCTTGCTCGCCTCCAGAACTTGCGGGGTCGCTGCGGCAATACCGTTTCGCCGTCCGTGGCAAGGCGACATTCGCTGCAGCCAGTCACGCAGAAGGAACCACCCGCGATCTAAATGTGACATACGGCGCAAAGTTGCAACTTGCGCGACTGGGCGGGGTGGACAGCGAAAAAGTTCAAGGGTTGTCACTAGACACAACACCCAACGACGTGGTCGGAGAAGAACAAGATATCAGGGGCACCACACAGAGAAGCCCACACCTTAGTTTTCCGGTACAAGTACACAACGCCAAGATACGGACAAAAGCCAAGACAAGGAGGCGACCACACGCTTGCTTGTTTCACCACTCGAGAAATACGATACAATTTTGAAAATGGATACAATGAGATCAGAGGAAAGCAGACGAGGAACATTAATAGTAGAACAGTTCCTCTTTTCAAAAGTGGAGCCATTCCTTTGTGTGTTTGACATTGCGATAACGCCGAAAAGAGTCTCAGTTTTAACCTTGTAAGGCGGTAGACACAGTATCTAGAGGGGAAGAGCGGCCGCGGTTCAACGACGCTCAACAAACCCCAAAACCGAGAGTACAGTATCTCGAGTATGCTCACTGGAGGAACTACCTTCAGGGACTTAGACATGGCGACACAGCTGACCAACCACAAAGATGCGCTCCCTTCGACGATTGCAATGATTATTGGCAACCGCGGCCGTCCCCTCAACCCCACGAGTATTTACTTCTGCTAGACCTCTCACTGTGTGTGTATGACCACAGCAGAGAGCGGTCCGAGGTGGCCGAAAAATGGGTGGCAGCGGCCCAGACAATGTTCCCGACGTTCCATCGAATGGCCCACAATCCCACACAAAGTAGAATTTTCAAAAAAAACTCAAAAAAGGGTCGAAGCGCCCTTACCGGCAATCAACGTCGAGGCAAATCAATTTCTGCTAGGCCACTCACAGGCGACCGGTGTCCAACACAGAAATATCTTTGTATTACGGACCAAAGGTCATCCTATTTACACGACATAAAATAACACAGTCAGACAAATCAAGAAAATCGAAGACATCACGAGTCGCAAAGACATAAACAACAGAGCAGTTCTTGTTCTCTGGGAAGGAATGAGAATTGGAAACATTTACTCAAGGAAGGTGGTGACTCGTACTTCCTACTTCGCAGGAGGCATTGGCAGACGACAGGGCGCAAGGAAAGGTGACTCTCGGGACGATCATGGCAAAAATCAAGACAACAATCGGAAGTCCGACATCAAAGAATGCAGTCGAATACAAACGACGACAGTGGAAATAGTGGGTACAAACGAACTGGATTGTGACAACCGCACAGACACAAGGACGACAAAGAAGCGAGCAGAGAGACGAGGCACACACCCTACGTCCAGGAGACGAAGGGCACGTGGGAGAAGGTTGTTTTATACACCTTCGTGAACCTACTGATCCTTCCTTTGTCGTTTGGTTTGTGTTTGTGAATTTTGAAGAAGCAGCAACCTTCTGGAAATTGGTACAATCTCTTTAGGATCTATTTTTGAAGAAGCAGCAACCTTGCTGCAAGTAGTAGATTTAGCAATGAACTTAGCACAACAGTAGAAACATATACGACTGATTCATCATTGGACACAACGACCCGATGCATACAAGCGCAGCGATTGGAAGGAAATGGCCGACACAAAGCCACAGGGGTACAAAGAGGCTTCATTTTTTTTTTTAGTTAGATGGCTTTAGACACACGGTAGCGAAACCAAGTTCAAGGTGGCAGCCTGGACCACTCACACAAACGGGACGCTCGCAACCACTAATAAGTATCAACGCAATTACTGGTGTAGTGAGTGCAGTAAAGCGCTGCTCCCAGACCTGCCGGGGATTGTTTCTTACTCGAGAAAATAGGATCTTTGCAGCTTGCGGCAGAGCAAATCAGCGAAGCGTGTGAGTGCTCATAAAAAGCATGCGTACATTTGCTCACTGTGCGTCGGATTTTTATTCTTTGCGGGCGCCCGTCTACGCCGCCACCGCATCCGGGCCTCCTCCTGCAGGGAGAACGCACTCTTGGAGGACAACGGATGAATGCCAAGACAAGGAAGCGACCGCACGCTTGCTTGTGTCACCACCGGAGAAATACAATTTTGAAGTGGCTTCAAAGGAGATAATCAGAGGAAAAAGCAGAGGAGGAACATTCATAGTCCGAGAACAGTTCCTCTTGTCAAAAGTGGAACAACAGCCTGTGGCCGGAAGCAGTTCAGCAAATTTCATTGTGTTCTGATTCTGCAACCTTCATCACAGCAGATCACCTTGATTCGTATGGCTGCGATTTGTGAGTGAATCACTGGTGTCAAGAGACGGCAACGACTTGAATCTGAGGCGTCGGTTTTCAGATACCCACCGCGAATTTCACAGGAGAAACTGGCCAACTCGACTGCACGGCAGTGGAAACGCGTTGGCACCACAGAGGCATTAAACCCGACCGAGGGAAAAATGGACACGGCGTACAGCGGGTAGCACGCACAACTAAAAACTTATTCAAAGATTCCAACGTATGAACAAACATGTCGCAGCCCTTGTCACTTACAGGTTCAGTGCGGAAAGAGGATAGCACACCGAAGTCATGTACACATTAAAAAAAACACGAAACCACACCACGTGCCAGCATTGTGCTTTCCTTTAAAGAGAACAAGCAAAAAGCGGGAAAAAACAACTTCCACCACCAGAACCTAAGGTAAATGTCTATATCTTCGTCGGAGGAGGAGGGGTTCACACAAGAAAAGGGTATTCGGCACAGGCGCAAAACCCTACCCCCCGCGATCGTTGATACATTGATAATAGTCCTTTGTGTTGCGGTGTAGCATTCGGCTACTCGAGTTTGTTTCGTATTTCTCGTGTCTTGAATTTTGGGGATCCCTTCCCCCGCGTACTCTTGTTTCTGGATGCTTCAAATCTTGCTGTTGTTAGCCCATCATCTTGGGCATTGTAATTGTCGATGAAGACCATCGCCCTAGCCGAGCCCCATCTGCGGACGAGGCGAGCGGGAGTGGGTAGTCTAGCATGGCCAGCGGCGGGACCAAGTGGGCTTGGCCAGTGCACATGGTGGCGGTGAGGGGCGCCCCACAAACGCCTAACGTCGAGCTGCGCGAGGGCGAGTCTGCGGGGTTTAAACTACCGTCGATGAAACAGACAATTGCATCCATCTCATTGATGAGGCGAAAGGCCTCATTCAGGTAAGGGTTCAGAGAGAACCCAGATTGCTGGTCCCACCAACGTCGTTGGCCGGTGGCAAGCGCGGCGTGGTCTGTGATGCAGAGGACGCGAAGCGATTGAGTGTACCAGGGTTGCTCGCGAACCCAGCACAGAGCGCGGACCAGTGCGACGGGTTCTGATACTGTGCTGAGGTCGAATCGTGTGAGGGAACCGGCGCGCCAACGCTGCTTGAGGAGGTATTGTTCTCCGGCGAGACGCCGAGTGACAAAGGCCGCCCAGCCGAGGCGGCAAGCGTCCGAATTGATGACGATGTCATAGTGGTCGTCTGTCAGGTTAGGTGGAGCGGGTTCGACGGGTATGGGGGACCCCGGGCTTGCCTCGTCGTCTAATACGCGTAGCTTGTCGACCCACTCGCGAATGGTGTGCGCCAGGTTGGGGTCTAGGTATTCGACGAGCGAGTCGTAGCCTGTGATTGATGCGCGTGTGCAGAGCTTGCTGTAGCTCTGAAGGAGCGAGTGAACCGACGATAAGTGAACGTCGTGTGTGTGGATCATCCAGAAGATGAGGGATATCACGGAGATAAGATGACGTAGTGTGACCGGAGAGGTGTTCGCCGTACGCGGTGACGTCGAGGATGTGGCCGCTTGGGGTGTCGCGGGTAGACCCGCGGAGCTGATACGGAGCCACGCGGCCAGGAGCTTCTGCAAGTTCTTGGGTGCGTTTTTTATGCTCCCTGACACTGGGTTAAGTAACTCTCCCAGGAAGATCTTTGGCGTGCGGGCCCACTGTTCGAGAGCCTTGTCGTCGGTGACGTCGATCGCGATGGAGTTGCCTGCCGTGTCTTCTTGCTCGTTGAGGATGACACCTGCAGCGCGGCACCTGTCGAGGAAAAGATGGACGGCGTGCTTTAGGGCTGGTGTGGATGCGGCCGCGATGCGAACGTTATCGATCATAGTGAATACACGGATGTCGGGGATTTGGAGGAGGGGGGCGATGAGGACGTCCGTAAGGGTCTGGGCGATGGCCGGCGCGAAGGTGACTCCCATCGGTAGTCGTGTGAGTTTTACCAGCTCCGTAGAGCCGTCGTCTATAAGATATTTGCATACGTAGAACTCCTGAGAGGCGATGCTGAGCGGGAACTGGTCAAAGAATTGGGAGAAGTCGAAATCCATAACCAGCTTGTGACGTCGAAGGTAGCGCCGTACGCGACGCGATGGGTAGGAGGCTTCCGGCTTGTCGGCCAGCTCCCAGCGGTTGGCGCACGGCTCCCACACGGGTCTGCGTTGCGCTCGTTTGGGCTGGGGTATGAGATACCCGTTGCACCACCCTCGAATGACGTCGGACGGACGGAGAGGTGTGGTCTTCTTGCTCCCCATCAGAACGTCGAAGTCCTTTCGTGAGATCTTGGTATGGGGAATTTCCGTAACGTCGAAAGTCCGTCCATCTGAGTGCTCGCGAAGGGGCGCGTCGCTGCACCATTTTTGTATATTCGTGAGAGCGTCGTCGATGCGTGTCCAATCTGATGCGGGAATGAGATGGTTGCCGAGGGCGGCGTTGCTTTTGGCGCTGCTGCCGAGGGCGTGCGAGACACGAGTCCAGTCGAGTGTGGCAATGTCCTTGGCTTTGAGGGGCCAGTTAGCCGCGTCCGCGTGGGTGATGCCCAGGTCTTCCGACTTGGGGGTGCGGAACGGGACTGGAGGAGCTCGTGTTCGACGTCCTTGTGAGCCGCAGTAGCCAGAGTATTTGCCCATTTTGCGTGGTGCTGGTGCGAGGGGGTCCGCCTCTGATCCGCCTCCGGTGGGGTTCTGGGACGTGGGAAGGTCGAGGACGTCCCGGCGTTCTGCGGCTGATTTGCTATCCGACGAGAAGAGACCCCAGCCTAAGTATCTGAGCAAAGTATCTGTGCGTTTGTGGCCGCTTAGCAGTCGCAGTTCCTCGGTGGAGGCCCCGCGATTTGCCAGATGTTGAAGGCGGCCTCTGCGTATGCTGCGTAAGTCATGGCCGCCGGCTTGACGGATGAATCCGCTGAGAGTACGTTGTTCAGCGTCGGTGAAGAGATCAACTATTTTGCCGCGTTCTCTAATATGGTCGAGGAGGGCCTTCATGGTGGATGTGTCAACCATAGTAGCTATGGTGTAGGGCCCCCAGAAAGCGGCTCCTTTGCCTCGCCTGAATGTGACCGAGAGCATCTGTCTCGAACCTATAGGGGGTTCCTTGAGGCTAACGTCGTGCCCGCGTATTTGGCGGATATCGCCTGCTCTGCCGGCGAACGCCCATGCCAGGATCAAGAAGAGTCGAACGGCTGGTTGCTTGCATGCTGATAACGCTGCGTCGTATTGCTCAACGGTGAGTGCTTCCGCTTGGGTGTGACCTTTCGTAACTCGTGCAAGATGCTGTGCTCTTTTTGCGGCAGAGGCAAATGAGACGTCTGTGCTGAGATCGATGGCTTGTGTGTTCGACGTGTATTGCGGAAGGTGTCGTAGCGCCGATGCGATTGTCGAAAGAGCTGAGGCGATTGTGGACCATGAGGTCCAGTGGTTGTCACGTGCCTCTTCGAGAACCAACTGCACGGCGGCACTACCTAGAGGTGCTGTGTGGTAGCGTCTAGGCATCTCTTTAAGCCTGTTGAGCCACCGGATATGCCCTGCACGAGTACTGGGATGAAGTTGCTTCCAAGCAAGAGTGTGTACGAAAGCAGGTTTCTGATGGTGGATGAACCATCGTGCGCAGACTTCGCCTCGCAAGTTGTCCTTGGTGGAAAAGCCGAGAGAGGCATCTGGCGCCAGTTCTCTGATAAAGTCCGCGGAGGCTACTCCATGGGAGGTTTCGCAGTCGAGGGCGTCGTCTGCTTGGCAGCTGCATTCGGATGGAGGCAGGGAATCAATAACGCGGGCCGAATAATAAGTGCAGTGGGATGCGGGCATAGGGATGAGAAGAGGTTTAGCGTTGTCCAGCATATCGGCTTGGCCAAAGCAGCCGCATGACGCGCACCTCTGGTGTGTTATTTGCAGCAGGGTGTCGGATCCTTCGACGCGAGCTCGTCCTATGACTGTAATGGCGATGTCATCGTCGTGCCGTGTGCCGGCGTCCGGTAGGATGGTAATACAGACGAGCGCGTTGGCTTTGGAAGCCGCTTTCTGAAGCATGCTGCGAACCGAAGCATGCGGGGTGAGCCACCAATCCTTGAAATGAGGTGGCGGTTGTGTGGACGTGTGCCGTACCGTAGGTAACAGAGAATCTCTAGGTGCGACAGGGGCGACACAGACAGGCGGGGACGTGGGAGCTGGCAGAGCTGGCGGTGCCGCGGGTAGTGACGCTGGGATCTGTTGAGAGGGTGTATCGGGGGCGACGTCGGCCGTGAGCGCGATGTATTCCCAGAGAGGGTCTGGAAGGTCGGCTTCGGGAAGTGCAGCTCGACGCCGACCGGAGAAGCACGGTAAGCCCGAATCCCAAAGAACTTCGACACAGCGGCGAGATCGGTTCCATGGTTTGGTGACGTTGCCTGTCCAAGAAAGGATATCGTGCGAGGTACCATCGATGTCCGTGCGCTCGCGGAAGTCGCAACGGATGCGCTGACCGGTGGTTAAGGTCTTGAGGATGGACTCGAACCGGCTGTCGACCATTGCAGGAAGTGCGGGAGTCGCGGATGCAATGATGGCGGGGCGTTGCTCATCGTGTAAAGTTTGCGAGGCAAGCAATGCGACGGCGGCACGTGCTGCCTCAAGGTCGGTGAGCCGGGCTTGTACGAGGTCCGGCGCATAACGGGCGCGTAGGTGACCCGGTGGGGCCCGTAGCATGAATGTTGCGCCCAGGAGCTCACGTGCAGCATTGACGACGCAGAATCCACATTCCTCAGTGCCCTGTGGGCCAATGTCTATCGCCCGGCTCGGGTCCGATCCGGTTATTGTCCGGATCGCCTCAAGGGACTCGTGCGGGCGGAATGAGGGCATCGAATTGAACACGTAGGTCACTCCGCGTTTGTCCACGTAGAGTAAAAAGTAATGCCCGCTGTCGCTAGCACCCACGTGAATTGGTTTTAGATAGTTGCGTGTAAGGTGTACTGGGCGGCGCCCTACCACAGAGAGAACACTGACGTCATTCGTACCCTCGGCTTTGGCCATCGCGATGAGGTGATCCAGGTCACTCCCTTGAAGGCCGTCGTGGTGGGCCGCGACTCGCAGGGCGTTGGCGTATCGCTCCTCTGCAATCGTCAGCTCAGACAGCGCGTCGTCGCGTGTGGTCGTGTCTTCTAACCGTGTCTCCGTGAGTGTCCCGTGGGATGTAGCGGTTGTCGACAATCGTTGCTGTGCGACCGTCGGGGTGCTCGTTTGGACGGGCTGGACCTGCGCGGAGTATCCGAGTATTGCAACGCGATGCACTGCGTGCGCTGGCGCCGGTGTGGTCCCGACCACGTCCAGGTGTGGTCCCGGGGCCGTGTCCACCGAGGTGTGGTCGTCGCTGCTTGTGAGTGTTTCGTCAACGTTTATCGGGTTCGCTATTCCGCCGGGTCGAAGTTGGCTCGGTTGGGGCGACCCGAGACGAGCACCACCGTAGGGGGCGTGCCTGTATGCGGGATGCGTTGGGGGTGTGGGGCGGTCGAGAGCTTCTGAGCGGACAGTGGTGTCATGACTGAGCGCGACTGGGGAGGTGCCGCCAGTCGCGTAGGGTTGATGACGCCAGCCGATGGTGGTGGGGGCGTCAATTTTGTAGGCTGAGCAACCGAGTCGGAGGATCTCAGCGGGGTCGGGAAAGACCGCACGAAGCGCTGCTAAGGAGACGCGGTCAGTGCGGGGCGGGATGTCGCGACCATGGAGAAGAAGCAGGCCGTTCAAAATGGTGAAGAGGCCGCATTCGTTGGTGCCACGAAGCTGCTGTGGACAGGGGTGAAGTGTCATCGCTGTCATGCCAAGCTGGCGGCTAAGAACGTGTAGGTCCCGGGCGACAGGGTTCGATTGCGCGGAGTCGTAGGCATGCATGTGGGTGCCAGAGATGCGCAGAAGAAGCCAGTGGTGCCGAGTGTGAAGTACGGTGAATCCGTTGGTCTGGAGTCGACGACGGATGTGTTCGAGGTCGAGCGTGCCTTGGTGAAGTCGCCAGAAGGCATTAGCTGGGAGAAGGGTGTGTGTGCCGAGGATCAAGTCGATCTCGTCGGAGGAGAGGCAGCCAGGTGCGTCGCCTGCGTGAGGGGGCGCTGCTGGGGAAGCGTCTGGTGGTGCGCGGGAGTCGGAGTCGAGAGCCGGGCGAGAGCGGGAGTGCGAGTGCTGCTGACCAATCGACGCCGCTGGACCCAGACGTGCCGCTGGCCATGCCGATGCTACACGCGGGATCGATGCTCGATTGATCACTTTTTGATTAACGTCCTGGTGGATGCTGACAGGACTTGCTAAAAATTTGACTCCGAGGTTTCACCACCGCGGGGACGACGGTAGCGAGTAGTCGCAGAGGATGCGCGTCGTGGGGCGGAGGTGCGCGAAGGGGACCGAGGTCGGTAGGAAGGTTGGGGGACGGCAAGGCGTTGAGCGCGGCCTACCTGGCTCTTGATCTTCCCAAGGCCTTCACGGACGGATGCGGCAAGTTTCTCGAGAGGAACTTTCTCCTGCTGCAGCTGCACTACTTGATTGTTGAGCCATGTTGTGTGCTCGAAGACCTGCTGGAAAGCTTGCTCGATCTGGGTGGTGTCGATGATGGATGAATCCTTGGGGTTCTTGAAGGAGCTGAAGCACGTGTGAGATGGTCTGAGTCAGAGTTATTTCTTCATCTGGGGTTCAAAGTCTGCCTGGTTGCCTTCACGCGGCGAACCCTGTGAGTACCCTCTCTTGAGGGGAAACCAAAACCAGCAGCACAGAGAACAGAGAACAGAGAACGGATACAACCAAGCGGTATGGTCGCCGTAACCTTTTAGGTTACCTGCTCGCACCTACACAGAGGTCGCCGCAGTTTTTCTGCCGCTCGCACCTCGCTCGCTGGTTGATAGGTGGCCCGAGTCCCACGCCTCACGACGGTATGTCGTGCAAGAGCGGTTCGGTCGACGACAGCTCCTATATATCCTTCTCTTTACAATGGGTGGCCCGAGTCCCACGCCTCACGACGGTATGTCGTGCAAGAGCGGTTCGGTCGACGACAGCTCCTATA